>WNWK01032181.1:0-22092 GCA_009830355.1 Cherax destructor
GGGATATGATTGAGGTGTATAAATGGAAACAGGAATAAATAAAGCGATGTAAATAGCGTGCTGAAAAATACAGCCAAGACAGGACTCCAGCAATGGTTTCAAGTTGGAAAAGAGTTCAGGAAGGATATAGGAAGCACTGGTTTGGAATAGAGTTTGGATGAGTGAACAAACTCCCAGTACCGTCATGGCTACGTTGTGTAGTTTTAAAATAGGTTAGATATATACATGGGTGGGTGTGGATGGTGAATTTGGACCTGACTAGCTTGTATTACCAGGTCAGTAGCTGTATAATTCCTTAAGTGGAAGTGACCTGACCAGGTGGTCGGCTGACCAGGTGGTCAACTAAGATTTATAGTGGGTGCGGTGGGTGAGTTGGTCCTGACTAGATTGTGCTAGGTCAGATGTGTTCCTTCCTTAGAATGTAACCTGACCTGGCTGGGTGGGGGCATTGGCTTAAGCCGTTGGGATTTGGACTCCTGCATGGGCCAGTAGGCCTGCTGCAGTGTTCCTCTTTTTATGTTTTTTTAGTCTTATGTGCATATTTATCTAAAGTTTTCAAAATCTTTGAATGCTTTATCGTCAAATGCAATAAATCAGTTTTTAGCTAAAAAATTTCTTTACATTTTTACATTTTTAAATAAATTTTATGCAATTAAATTTTGGAAAAGTAAGGGAAAATTTTATTGCATTTTCTTTTAGAAGGCCTTATTTATAGGTATATTTTATCTAAAAAAATAGTTTTCGAAAATCCTGAAAATGCTTAAATCGTCAAAAAATGCAATAAAATCAAGTTTTATAATATTTTAATATTTATTAATTATTTAATATTTTTAAAAATCCCATTAAAAATCTATAAAAATCAATATTTTTATAGAATATTTCATATAAATTTTCGAAATATACATGAAACATTAAAAAGCTCAGAAAAAATGTGCTAAAATTGTATTTTATTGCATATTTCGACGTTTTAGAGCGGTTTGAGTGCTTTTCAGGCAAAACTCATTTTTCAGCTAAAATACTTAGATTTTCACACTTTAAATAGAATTTCTACTGCAATTGAAATTTATGGGAAAAGTAAGCAAAATTTTATGATTTTCTTTTAGGAAGCTTACTCATAGGTATATTTTATCTAAAAAAATAGTTTTCAGAAAATCCTTGAAAATGCCTTAAATCGTCAAAAAATACAATAAAATCAAGTTTTATAGCATTTTAATATTTATTAATTATTTACATATTTTTAAAAAATCCCATTAAAAATCTATAAAAATCAATATTTATTTAGAATATTTCATATTATTTTCGAAAATACATGAAACATTAAAAGCTCAGAAAAATGTGCTAAAATCGTATTTTATTGCATATTTCGACGTTTTAGAGCGTTTGAGTGCTTTTCTGGCAAAACTCATTTTTAGCTAAAATACTTACATTTTCACATTTTAAATAGAATTTCTACTGCAATTGAAATTTATGGGAAAAGTAAGCAAAATTTTATGATTTTCTTTAGGAAGCTTACTTATAGGTATATTTTATCTAAAAAAGTTTTTCGAAAATCTTGAAAATGCCTTAATCGTCAAAAATGCTATAAAATCAAGTTTTATAGCATTTTGAATATTTATTAATTATTTAAATATTTTTAAAAAATCCCATTAAAAATCTATAAAAATCAATATTTTTATAGATTATTTCATATTATTTTCGAAATATACATGAAACATTAAAAAGCTCAGAAAAATGTGCTAAAATCGTATTTTATTGCATATTTCGACGTTTTAGAGCGGTTTGAGTGCTTTTCTGGCAAAACTCATTTCTCATAGGTATATTTTATCTAAAAAAATAGTTTGTTAGAAAATCCGTGAAAATGCCTTGAATCGTAAAAAAATGCAATAAAATCAAGTTTTATAGCATTTTTTAATATTTATTAATTATTTACATATTTTTAAAAAATCCCATTAAAAATTTATAAAAATCAATATTTTTATAGAATATTTCATATTATTTTCGAAAAATACATGAAACATTAAAAAGCTCAGAAAAATGTGCTAAAATCGCATTTCATGGCATATTTCGACGTTTTAGAGCGGTTTGATGCTTTTCTGACAAAACTCATTTTTCAGCAATTTTAAATAGAATTTCTACTGCAATTGAAATTTATGGGAAAAGTATGCAAAATTTTATGATTTTCTTTTAGGAAGCTTACTCATAGGTATATTTTATCTAAAAAATATTTTTCACAAAATCTTGAAAATGCCTTAAATCGTCAAAAAATGCAATAAAATCAAGTTTTATAGCATTTTTAATATTTATTAATTATTTACATATTTTAAAAATACCATTAAAAATCTATAAAAATCAATATTTTTATAGAATATTTCATATTATTTTCGAAATATACATGAAACATTAAAAAGCTCAGAAAAAATGTGCTAAAATCGTATTATATTGCATATTTCGACGTCTTAGAGCGGTTTGAGTGCTTTTCTGGCAAAACTTATTTTTCAGCTAAAATACTTAGATTTTCACACTTTTAAATAGAATTTCTACTACAATTGAAATTTATGGGAAAAGTAAGCAAAATTTTGAATTTTGAATATTTACTAATTATTTTCATATTTTTAAAAATCCCATTAAAAATCTATAAAAATCAATATTAATTTAGAATATTTCATATTATTTTCGAAAAATACATGAAACATTAAAAGCTCAGAAAAATGTGCTAAAATCGTATTTTATTGCATATTTCGACGTTTTAGAGCCGTTTCAGTTCTTTTCTGGCAAAACTCATTTTTAGCTCTAAAATACTTAGATTTTCACACTTTTAAATAGAATTTCTATTGCAATTGAAATTTATGGAAAAGTAAGCAAAATTTTATTATTTTCTATTAGGAAGCTTACTCATAGGTATATTTTATCTAAAAATAGTTTTTCACAAAATCCTTGAAAATGCTTAAATCGTCAAAAATGTAATAAAATCAAGTTTTATAGCATTTTTAATATTTATTATTATTTACATATTTTTAAAAAATCCCATTAAAAATCTATAAAAATATATAATTTAGAATATTTCATATATTTTCGAAAATACATGAAACATTAAAAGCTCAGAAAATGTGCTAAAATCGTATTTTATTGCATATTTCGACGTTTTAGAGCGGTTTGAGTGCTTTTCGGCAAAACTCATTTTTCAGCTAAAATACTTAGATTTTCACACTTTTAAATAAATTTTACTGCAATTGAAATTTATGGAAAAGTAACAAAATTTTATGATTTTCTTTTAGGAAGCTTACTCATAGGTATATTTTATCTAAAAAATAGTTTTTCAGAAAATCCTTGAAAATGCCTTAAATCGTCAAAATCAATAAAATCAAGTTTTATAGCATTTTGAATATTTATTAATTATTTACATATTTTTAAAATCCCATTAAAATCTATAAAAATCAATATTATTTAGAATATTTCATATTATTTTCGAAAATACTGAAACATTAAAACTCAGAAAATGTGCTAAAATCGTATTTTATTGCATATTTCGACGTTTTAGAGCCGTTTGAGTGCTTTCTGGCAAAACTCATTTTTAGCTAAAATACTTACATTTTCACACTTTTAAATAAATTTCTACTGCAATTGAAATTTATGGAAAAGTAAGCAAAATTTTATGATTTTCTTTTAGGAAGCTTACTTATAGGTATATTTTATCTAAAAAATAGTTTTTCAGAAAATCCTTGAAAATGCCTTAAATCGTCAAAAATACAATAAAATCAAGTTTTATAGCATTTTTGAATATTTATTAATTATTTACATATTTTAAAAATCCCATTAAAATCTATAAAAATCAATATTTTTAGAATATTTCATATTATTTTCGAAAATACATGAAACATTAAAAGCTCAGAAAATGTGCTAAAATCGCATTTTATGGCATATTTCGACGTTTTAGAGCGTTTGATGCTTTTCTGCAAAACTCATTTTTAGCTAAATACTTAATTTCACACTTTTAAATAAATTTCTACTGCAATTGAAATTTATGGGAAAGTAAGCAAAATTTTATGATTTTCTTTAGGAAGCTTACTATAGGTATATTTTATCTAAAAAATAGTTTTCGAAAATCTGAAAATGCCTTAAATCGTCAAAAATGCAATAAAATCAAGTTTTATAGCATTTTAATATTTATTAATTATTTACATATTTTTAAAAATCCATTAAAAATCTATAAAAATCAATATTTTTATAGAATATTTCATATTATTTTCGAAAATACATGAAACATTAAAAGCCAGAAAATGTGCTAAAATCGATTTATGCATATTTCGACGTTTTAGAGCGGTTTGATGCTTTTCTGCAAAACTCATTTTTAGCTAAAATACTTAATTTTCACAATTTTAAATAGAATTTCTACTGCAATTGAAATTTATGGGAAAAGTAAGCAAAATTTTATGATTTTCTTTTAGAGCTTACTATAGTATATTTTATCTAAAAATAGTTTTCAAAATCTGAAATGCCTTAAATCGTCAAAAATGCAATAAAATAAGTTTTATAGCATTTTAATATTTATTAATTATTTCATATTTTAAAAATCCCATTAAAAATCTATAAAAATCAATATTTTATAGAATATTTCATATTATTTTAAAATACATGAAACATTAAGCTCAGAAAATTGTAAAATCATTATGATATTTGACGTTTTAAGGGTTTGATGTTTCTGCAAACTCATTTAGCTAAAATACTTAATTTCACATTTTAAATAAATTTCTACGCAATTGAAATTTATGGGAAAATAAGCAAAATTTTATGATTTTCTTTAAAGCTTACTATGGTATATTTTATCTAAAAATAGTTTTCGAAAATCTGAAAATGCCTTAATCGTCAAAAATGCAATAAAATCGTTTTATAGCATTTTTAATATTTATTAATTATTTAATATTTTTAAAAATCCCATTAAAATCTATAAAATCAATATTTTATAGAATATTTCATATTATTTTCGAAAATACATGAAACATTAAAAGCTCAGAAAATGTGCTAAAATCGATTTATGCATATTTCGAGTTTTAGAGCGGTTTGATGCCCTTTTCATTTAAAACTCATTTTTATGGGTATAAAATTTTGATTTTTTTAAAAATAGTTTGTTTTTAGAAAATCTTGAAAATGCCTTAAATCGTAAAATGAATAAAATCAGTTTTATAGCATTTTAATATTTATTAATTATTTACATATTTTTAAAATCCCATTAAAATCTATAAAAATCAATATTTTTATAGAATATTTCATATTATTTTCGAAAATACATGAAACATTAAAAAGCTCAAAAATGTGCTAAAATCGATTTTATTGCATATTTCGACGTTTTAGAGCGGTTTGATGTTCAAAACCTTTTAGCTAAAATACTCATTTTCACATTTTAAATAAATTTCTACTGCAATTGAAATTTATGGGAAAAGTAAGCAAAATTTTATGATTTTCTTTTAGGAAGCTTACTTATAGGTATATTTTATCTAAAAATAGTTTTTCGAAAATCCTTGAAAATGCCTTAAATCGTAAAAATGCAATAAAATCAAGTTTTATAGCATTTTTGAATATTTATTAATTATTTACATATTTTTAAAAATCCCATTAAAAATCTATAAAAATCAATATTTATAGAATATTTCATATTATTTTCGAAATATACATGAAACATTAAAAGCTCAGAAAAATGTGCTAAAATCGATTTATGATATTTCGACGTTTTAACGGTTGATGCTTTTCTGACAAACTCATTTTAGCTAAAATACTTAATTTTACACTTTTAAATAGAATTTCTACTGCAATTGAAATTTATGGGAAAAGTAAGCAAAATTTTATGATTTTCTTTTAGGAAGCTTACTCATAGGTATATTTTATCTAAAAATATTTTTCAGAAAATCTTGAAAATGCCTTAAATCGTCAAAAATGCAATAAAATCAAGTTTTATAGCATTTTGAATATTTATTAATTATTTACATATTTTCCCATTAAAATCTATAAAAATCAATATTTTTATAGAATATTTCATATTATTTTCGAAATATACATGAAACATTAAAAAGCTCAGAAAAATGTGCTAAAATCGTATCATTTTATGGCATATTTCGACGTTTTAGAGCAGTTTGATCTTTTCTGCAAAACTCATTTTTTGTAAAATACTTAATTTTCACACTTTTAAATAGAATTTCTATTGCAATTGAAATTTATGGGAAAAGTAAGCAAAATTTTAATTTTCTTTAGGAAGCTTACTTCATAGGTATATTTTATCTAAAAAAATAGTTTTCACAAAATCCTTGAAAATGCTTAAATCGTCAAAAATGCAATAAAATCAGTTTTATAGCATTTTTGAATATTTATAATTATTTACATATTTTTAAAAATCCCATTAAAATCTATAAAAATCAATATTAATTTAGAATATTTCATATTATTTTCAAAATACTGAAAATTAAAAAGCTCAGAAAAATGTGCTAAAATCGATTTTATTGCATATTTCGACGTTTTAGAGCGGTTGAGTGCTTTTCTGAAAACTCATTTTCAAAATCTTACATTTTCAATTTTAAAAAATTTCTATGCAATTGAAATTTATGGGAAAAGTAAGCAAATTTTATGATTTTCTTTAGGAAGCTTACTCATAGGTATATTTTATCTAAAAATAGTTTTTCAAAAATCCTTGAAAATGCCTTAAATCGTCAAAAATAATAAAATAGTTTTATAGCATTTTTAATATTTATAATTATTTCATATTTTTAAAAATCCCATAAAATTATAAAAATCAATATATTTAGAATATTTCATATATTTCGAAAATACATGAAAATTAAAAGCTCAGAAAATTGCTAAAATCCATTTTTGCATATTTCGACGTTTTAAGCGGTTTGAGTGCTTTCTGCAAAACTCTTTTAGTAAAATACTTAATTTCATTTTAATAAATTTCTACTGAATTGAAATTTATGGGAAAAGTAAGCAAAATTTTATGATTTTCTTTAGAACTTACTTATAGGTATATTTACTAAAAAATAGTTTTTCAGAAAATCCTTGAAATGCCTTAAATCGTCAAAAATGCAATAAAATAAGTTTTACATTTTGAATATTTATTAATTATTTACATATTTTAAAAAATCCATTTAAAATCTATAAAAATCAATATTTTTATAGAATATTTCATAATATTTTCGAAAATACATGAAACATTAAAAGCTCAGAAAAATGTGCTAAAATCGTATTTTATTGCATATTTCGACGTTTTAGAGCGGTTTGAGTGCTTTTCTGGCAAAACTCATTTTTTAGCTAAAATACTTACATTTTCACACTTTTAAATAGAATTTCTACTGCAATTGAAATTTATGGAAAAGTAAGCAAAATTTTATGATTTTCTTTTAGGAAGCTTACTTATAGGTATATTTTATCTAAAAAAATAGTTTTTCAGAAAATCCTTGAAAATGCCTTAAATCGTCAAAAAATGCAATAAAATCAAGTTTTATAGCATTTTTGAATATTTATTAATTATTTACATATTTTTAAAAAATCCCATTAAAAATCTATAAAAATCAATATTTTTATAGAATATTTCATATTATTTTCGAAAAATACATGAAACATTAAAAAGCTCAGAAAAATGTGCTAAAATCGCATTTTATGGCATATTTCGACGTTTTAGAGCGGTTTGATGCTTTTCTGACAAAACTCATTTTTAGCTAAAATACTTACATTTTCACACTTTTAAATAGAATTTCTATTGCAATTGAAATTTATGGGAAAAGTAAGCAAAATTTTATGATTTTCTATTAGGAAGCTTACTCATAGGTATATTTTATCTAAAAAAAATAGTTTTTCACAAAATCCTTTGAAAATGCCTTAAATCGTCAAAAAATGCAATAAAATCAAGTTTTATAGCATTTTTGAATATTTATTAATTATTTACATATTTTTAAAAAATCCCATTTAAAATCTATAAAAATCAATATTTTTATAGAATATTTCATATTATTTTCGAAAAATACATGAAACATTAAAAAGCTCAGAAAAATGTGCTAAAATCGTATTTTATGATATTTCGACGTTTTAGAGCGGTTGAGTGCTTTTCTGCAAAACTCATTTTTAGCTAAAATACTTACATTTTCACACTTTTAAATAGAATTTCTACTGCAATTGAAATTTATGGTACATTTTTTAAAAAATCCATTAAAAATCTATAAAAATCAATATTATTTTAGAATATTTAATTATTTTCGAAAAATATGAAACATTAAAATTTAAAAAATTGCTAATTATTTGATATTTTACGTTTTAGAGTTTATGCTTTTTACAAAATATTTTTAGCTAAAATACTTAATTTCAATTTTAAAAAATTTTATAATTGAAATTTAGGTAAAATAGTAAAATTTTATATTTTCATAAAATTATCAAGTATATTTTAATAAAAATATTTTCAAAAATCTTGAAAATTTAAATCGTAAAAAATGAAAAAATATTTTATAATTTTGAATATTTATAATTATTTAATATTTTAAAAATCTTTAAATATAAATAAATTTTTAAAATTTATATTATTTTGAAAAATAAAATAAAAGTCAAAAATTCTGAAAATGCATTTTTATCTAATTTTACGTTTTAAAGATTTTATGCATTGAAAATCATAAATAAAAATCTTATTTTCAATTTTAAATAAATTTCTGTAATTTTTGAAAATATAAATAAATTTTAAATTTTTAAAATATAAAATATTTTTAATAAATATTTTCAGAAAATTAAAATTAATCTTAAAAATTTAAAATAATATTTTTTAAATTTTAATATTTTTAATTATTACAATTTTTAAAAATCCATTAAAAATCTATAAAAATATTTTATAGATATTTAATTATTTTCAAAATTATAAATTAAAACTTTTTAGAAATTATAAATTCCATTTATAAATATTTACGTTTTAAGGTTTGATGTAATAAAATATTTTTTAGATTAAATATATTTTACTTTTAAAAAAATTTTACTGAATATTTATGGAATTAAAAATTAAAATTCTTTTAGAATTTATAGTTATTTTATTAAATATTTTAGAAAATCTTAAAATCTTAAGTCAAAAATGCATAAATCTTTATAATTTTAAATATAATTAATTTACATATTTTAAAAATAATTAAAAATTTAAATAAATTTTTTAGATTTTAATTTTTCTGAAAAACTCATTAAAAATCTTAAAAATTTAAAATCATTTTATGCAATTTCGAATTTATAAGAATGTTTATTTTTTAAATTTCATTTTTAAAAATCATTTCAATTTAAAAAATTTTTGAAAATTTATGAAAATAGAAAATTATATTCTTTTAGAAGCTTTAAGTATATTTATTAAAATTATTAAAATCTTGAAAATTTTAAGTTAATATTAAAATTTTATAATTTAAAATTATAATTTTAACTTTTAAAAATTCCTTTAATTATTAATATTTTTATAGAAATTTATATTTTTTAAAAATATACATTAAATAAAATTCTAAAATCATTTTATGGAAAATTGAAATTTTAGACTTTAATTATCAATTATTTTTTAAAATATTAATTTTAACTTTTAAAATCATTAAAAATTATGAAAAATAAGAAATTTTATTTTTTAAAATACATATTTAATCAAAAATTAAAATCATTTTAGAATTTAATTTTAATTAATGCAAAACTCAGTTTTAAAATTTATTTTTATTTACTTTTTAAAATCATTGAATAATTATAAAATAATAATTTAGATTTCATTTATTCATAAGAATTTAAAATAAATATTCAAAATCTTAATTTATTTCGTTTAAAGATATTATGTTTTTGAAAATATTTTTAAAAATTAATTTTAAATTCAAAAAATTTTAAAAAATTTTTAAATTAATTTTATATTTTTGAAATTACATAAATATTTTATAAAAAATTTTTAAAATAAATTTATAAAAACATAAAATTCATATTTAATTTTTGAATATTATTTATTTTAAAAATCCATTTCTTAAAAAATATTTTTAATATTATATATTTTCGAAATAAAAAATTAATAAGCAAAAGTAAAATTTTATGATTTTCTTTTAGAGTTTACTTTTTATTTTTACTAAAATTTTCTTTAAATTTATAAATAAAAATTTATGATTTTAATATAATTATTAAAATAGTTTTTCAGAAAATCCTTGAAAATGCCTTAATCGTCAAAAATGCAATAAAATAGTTTTATAGCATTTTGAATATTTATTAATTATTTACATATTTTTAAAAATCCCATTAAAAATCTATAAAAATCAATATTTTTAGAATATTTCATATTATTTTCGAAAATACATGAAACATAAAAAGCTCAGAAAATGTGCTAAAATCGCATTTATGGCATATTTCGACGTTTTAGAGCGGTTTGATGCTTTTCTGCAAAACTCATTTTTTAGCTAAAATACTTAATTTTCACACTTTTAAATAGAATTTCTATGCAATTGAAATTTATGGGAAAAGTAAGCAAAATTTATGATTTTCTTTAGGAAGCTTACTCATAGGTATATTTTATCTAAAAATAGTTTTTCAGAAAATCCTTGAAAATGCTTAATCGTCAAAATGCAATAAATCAAGTTTTATAGCATTTTGAATATTTATTAATTATTTACATATTTTTAAAAATCCCATTAAAATCTATAAAAATCAATATTTTTATAGAATATTTCATATTATTTTCGAAAATACATGAAACATTAAAAAGCTCAGAAAATGTGCTAAAATCGCATTTTATGGCATATTTCGACGTTTTAGAGCGGTTTGATGTTCTGCAAACTCATTTTTAGCTAAAATACTAGATTTTCACACTTTTAAATAGAATTTCTATGCAATTGAAATTTATGGAAAAGTAAGCAAAATTTTATGATTTCTTTTAGGAAGCTTACTCATAGGTATATTTTATCTAAAAATAGTTTTTCAAAAATCCTTGAAAATGCCTTAAATCGTCAAAAATGCAATAAAATCAAGTTTTATAGCATTTTGAATATTTATTAATTATTTACATATTTTTAAAATCCCATTAAAAATCTATAAAATCAATATTTTTATAGAATATTTCATTTATTTTCGAAAATACATGAAAATTAAAAGCTCAGAAAATGTGCTAAAATCGTATTTTATTGCATATTTCGACGTTTTAGAGCGGTTTGAGTGCTTTTCTGGCAAAACTCATTTTTAGCTAAAATACTTAGATTTTCACACTTTTAATAGAATTTCTACTGCAATTGAAATTTATGGGAAAAGTAAGCAAAATTTTATGATTTTCTTTTAGGAAGCTTACTCATAGGTATATTTTATCTAAAAAATAGTTTTCAGAAAATCTGAAAATGCCTTAATCGTCAAAAAATGCAATAAAATCAAGTTTATAGCATTTTTGAATATTTATTAATTATTTACATATTTTTAAAAATCCCATTAAAAATCTATAAAAATCAATATTTTTATAGAATATTTCATATTATTTTCGAAAATACATGAAACATTAAAAAGCTCAGAAAAGTGTTAAAATGCATTTTATGGCATATTTCGACGTTTTAAGCGGTTTGATGCTTTCTGACAAAACTCATTTTTAGCTAAAATACTTAGATTTTCACACTTTTAAGTAGAATTTCTACTGCAATTGAAATTTATGGGAAAAGTAAGCAAAATTTATGAATTTCTTTTAGGAAGCTTACTCATAGGTATATTTTATCTAAAAAATAGTTTTCAGAAAATCTATGAAAATGCCTTAGAATCGTCAAAAAATGCAATAAATATCGTTTTATAGCATTTTTGAATATTTATTAATTATTTACATATTTTTAAAAAATCCATTAAAAATCTATAAAAATCAATATTTTTAGAATATTTCATATTATTTTCGAAAATACATGAAACATTAAAAAGCTCAGAAAATGTGTAAAATCGCATTTTATGGCATATTTCGACGTTTTAGAGCGGTTTGAGTGCTTTTCTGACAAAACTCATTTTAGCTAAAATACTTAGATTTTCACACTTTTAAATAGAATTTCTACTGCAATTGAAATTTATGGGAAAAGTAAGCAAAATTTTATGATTTTCTTTTAGAAGCTTACTCATAGGTATATTTTATACTAAAAATAGTTTTCAGAAAACTTGAAAATGCCTTGAATCGTCAAAAATGCAATAAAATAATCGTTTTATAGCATTTTTGAATATTTATTAATTATTTACATATTTTTAAAAATCCATTAAAAATCTATAAAAATCAATATTTTTATAGAATATTTCATATTATTTTCGAAAAATACATGAAACATTAAAAAGCTAAGAAAAATGTGCTAAAATCGCATTTTATGGCATATTTCGACGTTTTAGAGCGGTTTGAGTGCTTTTCTGACAAACTCATTTTTTAGCTAAAATACTTACATTTTCACACTTTTAAATTGAATTTCTACTGCAATTGAAATTTATGGGAAAAGTAAGCAAAATTTTATGATTTTCTTTAGGAAGCTTACTCATAGGTATATTTTATCTAAAAAATAGTTTTCAGAAAATCCTTGAAAATGCCTTAAATCGTCAAAAATGCAATAAAATCAAGTTTTATAGCATTTTTGAATATTTATTAATTATTTACATATTTTTAAAAATCCCATTTAAAATCTATAAAAATCAATATTTTATAGAATATTTCATATTATTTTCGAAAATACATGAAACATTAAAAGCTCAGAAAAATGTGCTAAAATCGATTTTATTGCATATATTCGAGTTTTAGAGCGGTTTGAGTGCTTTTCTGGCAAAACTCATTTTTTAGCTAAAATACTTAATTTTCACACTTTTAAATAGAATTTCTACTGCAATTGAAATTTATGGGAAAAGTAAGCAAAATTTTATGATTTTCTTTTAGGAAGCTTACTATAGGTATATTTTATCTAAAAAAATAGTTTTTCAGAAAATCCTTGAAAATGCCTTAAATCGTCAAAAATGCAATAAAATCAAGTTTTATAGCATTTTTGAATATTTATTAATTATTTACATATTTTTAAAAATCCCATTAAAAATCATAAAAATCAATATTTTTATGAATATTTCATATATTTTCGAAAATACATGAAACATTAAAAAGCTCAGAAAAATGTGCTAAAATCGCATTTTATTGCATATTTCGACGTTTTAGAGCGGTTTGAGTGCTTTTCTGCAAAACTCATTTTTAGCTAAAATACTTAGATTTTCACACTTTTAAATAGAATTTCTACTGCAATTGAAATTTATGGGAAAAGTAAGCAAATTTTATGATTTTCTTTTAGAAGCTTACTCATAGGTATATTTTATCTAAAAATAGTTTTTCAGAAAATCCTTGAAAATGCCTTAAATCGTCAAAAAATGCAATAAAATCAAGTTTTATAGCATTTTGAATATTTATTAATTATTTACATATTTTTAAAAAATCCCATTAAAAATCTATAAAATCAATATTATTTAGAATATTTCATATTATTTTCGAAAAATACATGAAACATTAAAAAGCTCAGAAAAATGTGCTAAAATCGCATTTTATTGCATATTTCGACGTTTTAAGCGGTTTGATGTTTTCTGACAAAACTCATTTTTAGCTAAAATACTTAGATTTTCACACTTTTAATAGAATTTCTACTGCAATTGAAATTTATGGGAAAAGTAAGCAAAATTTTATGATTTTCTTTAGGAAGCTTACTCATAGGTATATTTTATCTAAAAATAGTTTTTCAGAAAATCCTTGAAAATGCCTTAATCGTCAAAAATGCAATAAAATAGTTTTATAGCATTTTTGAATATTTATTAATTATTTACATATTTTTAAAAATCCCATTAAAAATCTATAAAATCAATATTTTTATAGAATATTTCATATTATTTTCGAAAAATACATGAAACATTAAAAAGCTAAAATGTGTAAAATCGCATTTATGGCATATTTCGACGTTTTAGAGCGGTTTGATGCTTTCTGCAAACTCATTTTTAGCTAAAATACTTAATTTTCACACTTTAAATAGAATTTCACTGAATTGAAATTTATGGGAAAAGTACAAAATTTTATGATTTTTTTAGAAGCTTACTTATAGGTATATTTTATCAAATAAATAGTTTTTCAGAAAATCCTTGAAAATGCCTTAAATCGTCAAAAATGCAATAAAATCAGTTTTATACCATTTTGAATATTTATTAATTATTTACATATTTTTAAAAATCCCATTAAAAATCTATAAAAATCAATATTTTTATAGAATATTTCATAATATTTTCGAAAATACATGAAACATTAAAAGCTCAGAAAAATGTGCTAAAATCGCATTTTATTGCATATTCGATGTTTTAGAGCGGTTTGAGTGCTTTTCTGCAAAACTCATTTTTTAGCTAAAATACTTAGATTTTCACACTTTTAAATAGAATTTCTACTGCAATTGAAATTTATGGGAAAAGTAAGCAAAATTTTATGAATTTCTTTTAGGAAGCTTACTCATAGGTATATTTTATCTAAAAAAATAGTTTTTCAGAAAATCCATGAAAATGCCTTGAATCGTCAAAAAATGCAATAAAATATCGTTTTATAACATTTTTGAATATTTATTAATTATTTACATATTTTTAAAAAATACCATTAAAAATCTATAAAAATCAATATTTTTATAGAATATTTCATATTATTTTCGAAAAATACATGAAACATTAAAAAGCTCAGAAAAATGTGTTAAAATCGCATTTTATGGCATATTTCGACGTTTTAGAGCGGTTTGATGCTTTTCTGACAAAACTCATTTTTTAGCTAAAATACTTAGATTTTCACACTTTTAAAAATAATTTCTACTGCAATTGAAATTTATGGGAAAAGTAAGCAAAATTTTATGATTTTCTTTTAGGAAGCTTACTCATAGGTATATTTTATCTAAAAAAATAGTTTTTCAGAAAATCCGTGAAAATGCCTTGAATCGTCAAAAATGCAATAAAATGAAGTTTTATAGCATTTTTAAATATTTATTAATTATTTACATATTTTTAAAAATCCCATTAAAAATCTATAAAAATCAATATTTTTATAGAATATTTCATATTATTTTCGAAAAATACATGAAACATTAAAAAGCTCAGAAAAATGTGCTAAAATCGCATTTTATGGCATATTTCGACGTTTTAGAGCGGTTTGAGTGCTTTTCTTGCAAAACTCATTTTTTAGCTAAAATACTTACATTTTCACACTTTTAAATAGAATTTCTACTGCAATTGAAATTTATGGGAAAAGTAAGCAAAATTTTATGATTTTCTTTTAGGAAGCTTACTTATAGGTATATTTTATCTAAATAAATAGTTTTTCAGAAAATCCTTGAAAATGCCTTAAATCGTCAAAAAATGCAATAAAATCAAGTTTTATACCATTTTTGAATATTTATTAATTATTTACATATTTTTAAAAAATCCCATTTAAAATCTATAAAAATCAATATTTTTATAGAATATTTCATAATATTTTCGAAATATACATGAAACATTAAAAAGCTCAGAAAAATGTGCTAAAATCGTATTTTATTGCATATATCGATGTTTTAGAGCGGTTTGAGTGCTTTTCTGGCAAAACTCATTTTTTAGCTAAAATACTTAGATTTTCACACTTTTAAATAGAATTTCTACTGCAATTGAAATTTATGGGAAAAGTAAGCAAAATTTTATGATTTTCTTTTAGGAAGCTTACTTATAGGTATATTTTATCTAAAAAATAGTTTTTCAGAAAATCCTTGAAAATGCCTTGAATCGTCAAAAATGCAATAAAATATCGTTTTATAGCATTTTGAATATTTATTAATTATTTACATATTTTTAAAAATCCCATTAAAAATCTATAAAAATCAATATTTTTATAGAATATTTCATATATTTTCGAAAAATACATGAAACATTAAAAAGCTCAGAAAAATGTGCTAAAATCGTATTTTATTGCATATTTCGACGTTTTAGAGCGGTTTGAGTGTTTTTCTGCAAACTCATTTTTTAGCTAAAATACTTAGATTTTCACACTTTTAAATAGAATTTCTACTGCAATTGAAATTTATGGGAAAAGTAAGCAAAATTTTATGATTTTCTTTTAGGAAGCTTACTTATAGGTATATTTTATGTTTAAAAACTAATCTAATGTAAAATCATAAAATAATTTTATCATTTTAATTTATAATATTACATATTTTAATCCTTAAACTATAAATATTTTAAGAAAATATTTTTCGAATTAATGCTTAAAGTCAAAAATATAAAATCAATTTTTGCATTTTATTTATATTTATTTTTGAAAACCATTTTAAAATATTTTTTAATTTAATATTTCAATTGAAATTAGAAAAGTAAGATTTTATGATTTTCTTTTAGAGTTTTATTTTTTCAAAAATATTTTTCTAAAATATTTTAATTATAAATAAAAATTTAGCATTATTTTATTATTACTTTTAACTAAAAAATAATTTAAATTTTAATTCAAAAAAATAAATTAAAATAATTTAAATCATAGCATTTAATTAGTTTGATTTCATTTTAAAAACTTAATTAATTAAAATCATATTGATTTTGAAGTAAGCATTTATGTTCTTAGAAAACTTAATTTATTAAAAAATTTATAATGAAAAAATTAATTTTTAATTAATATATTTTAATTTTAAATCAAAATTAATCTAAATATATTTTCAAATTAAAATTAAATTTTTAAAAATCATAAAATCTTTAAAAATCAATATTTTTATAGAATATTTCATATTTTTTCGAAAATACATAAACTTAAAACTAGAAAATGTTAAAATCCATTTTATGCATATTTGACTTTAGAGGGTTTATGCTTTTTACAAATTTTTAGAAATACTTAGATTTTAATTTTAAAAAATTTTAGAAATTGAAATTTATGAAAAAGCAAAATTTTATGATTTTCTTTGAAGTTTATAGTATATTTTATCTAAAAATTTCAAAAATCATAAAATCCTTAATGTAAAATCAAAAATCATTAACATTTTAAATATTAATTATTTACATATTTTTAAAAATCCCATTAAAATCTATAAAAATCAATATTTTTATAGAATATTTCATATATTTTCGAAATATACATGAAACATTAAAAAGCTCAGAAAATTCTAAAATCGATTTTATTGCATATTCGAGTTTTAGAGCGGTTTATGCTTTTCTGCAAACTATTTTTAGCTAAAATCTTAATTTTACACTTTTAAAAAATTTCTACTGAATTGAAATTTATGGAAAGTAAAAATTTGATTTTTAAACTTTATAGGTATTACAAAAGTTTCAAATCTTGAATCCTTACGTCAAATGCAATAAAATGAATTTAATTTCATTTAAATTAAATTATTTTAAATTTATGAAAAGTAAAGCAAATTTTATGATTTTCTTTTGAGCCCCTTAGCTAAATTAATTTTATAAAATGGTTATGATCAATAAAATACGCTAATCTCAAATGCAATAATGTTATACATTTAAATTTTTAATTATTTATATATTTAACTATAAATCAATTTATAAAATTTATTTTAACATGAAACAAATAGAATGTCAAAATCGTATGTTACTAGTTTATGCCAACTCATTACTAATATTAATTCCTTAAATTACTGAATTATTTATGAAAAAGAAATTTGATTCTTTTAGAAGCTTATAGGTATTTTATCTAAAAGTTTCGAAAACTGAATGCCTTACTCAAATGCAAAATGTTAACATTTGAATATTTATTAATTATTATATTAAACTTAAAAACTAAAATCATTTAAAATTTTATATTATTTTCAAAACATAAAAAAATCAGAAAGGCTAAATCATTATGGCATATTCGACGTTTTAGATGTTTCCCCATTAAATCTATTCACCTAAAATTACCATTAAATATGAAAGTAAGCAAAATTTTATGACTTGAATTACTATAGGTATATTTATCTAAAATGTTTCAGAAAATCCATGCTAATAAATCAATAATAGTTTATATTTAATATTATAATTATTTACATATTTTTAAAATCCCATTAAAATCAAAAATAGTTTTCCGAAAATCCTTGAAAATGCCTTAAATCGTCAAAAAATGCAATAAAATCAAGTTTTATAGCATTTTTGAATATTTATTAATTATTTACATATTTTTAAAAAATCCCTTTAAAAATCTATAAAAATCAATATTTTTATAGAATATTTCATATTATTTTCGAAAAATACATGAAACATTAAAAAGCTCAGAAAAATGTGCTAAAATCGTATTTTATTGCATATTTCGACGTTTTAGAGCAGTTTGAGTGCTTTTCTGGCAAAACTCATTTTTAGCTAAAATACTTACATTTTCACACTTTTAAATAGAATTTCTACTGCAATTGAAATTTATGGGAAAAGTAAGCAAAATTTTATGATTTTCTTTTAGGAAGCTTACTTATAGGTATATTTTATCTAAAAAAATAGTTTTCCGAAAATCCTTGAAAATGCCTTAAATCGTCAAAAAATGCAATAAAATTAAGTTTTATAGCATTTTTTAATATTTATTAATTATTTACATATTTTTGTAGAATATTTCATATTATTTTCGAAAAAATACGTGAAACATTAAAAAGCTCAGAAAAATGTGCTAAAATCGCATTTTATGGCATATTTCGACGTTTTGGAGCGGTTTGATGCTTCTCTGACAAAACTCCTTTTTTTAGCTAAAATACTTAGATTTTC
This sequence comes from Cherax destructor, assembly GCA_009830355.1. NCBI lineage: Eukaryota > Metazoa > Arthropoda > Malacostraca > Decapoda > Parastacidae > Cherax > Cherax destructor. The sequence continues at coordinate 18,697 of WNWK01032181.1, forward strand.
ACACTTTTAAATAGAATTTCTACTGCAATTGAAATTTATGGGAAAAGTAAGCAAAATTTTATTATTTTCTTTTAGGAAGCTTACTCATAGGTATCGAATCGAATCGAATCGAATCGAATCGATATGGCCGAGAATCGACGAGATGGGGAAGGAAGAAGGATTAGGAAGGATGGAAATATTGGAAAAGGATGGGATGGTGGAAGAGGAAGGGAAGGAAAGATCAGTGGCCCAACCACTGTGGAGCAGGTGGTACGGATGTACTGCAAGCGATGACTCAGCATGGTGGTGGACGGTAGTGCTGGCTCATGAGAGCGAGGAGGGCGGCAATGCGGCAGGGCGGCAGGGTGGCAGGGTGGCAGGGTGGCAGGGTGGCAGGGTGGCAGGGTGGCAGGGTGGCAGGGCAGAGCAGGTAGGCAAGGACGAGAGAGGGCAGGCACACTGCACAGTGATGAGTTGATTACTGGGTCTTGGAGTCGGGAGAATTAGTGTTGTCTAATGTCAGATGAGTAGGAGATCCATTCACAAGAGACTTGAATTTCTTTCCAGTGATGAAATCCATTTTAAAAGGGTATACGTCTTCTAGTAGAATATCATCTAGGATGACTGAGTAGGAGTAGTTGGTGCCCTGATCAAGGGTATACTTGACAGTTCCATCCTGAAGACGCTGGTAAAGTTCCTTGGCATACATTATCTCGGAATATTGGTTGGTGGTGACAAAGTAAACCCCTATGAAGGTTTGCACCTGGTTAACGTCAGTATCTGTGTTAGGAGCAGCAGTGGGTGGGTTGCAAGCTTGAGCCGCAGAGCGAGTGACAGGTCCTGGTGGTGGTGGAGTCTGGGGCTTGGCAGAGGTGGTCCGTGATTGGTTCTTTGTGGGGAGTGGCTGTGTCTCCACTGGCGGGGAGGCAGCTGATTGGTTCTTGTTAGAGGTGTGAGGTGATGGTGAGCTCTCATTAGTTGTTGTTGGCGTGACGTCATTAGTAGCTAGTGGTGGTGTTGGTGCAGCCGCTGGAGTGACGACGACAGGATGCTGGTTGCTGTTGAGTATCACAGAAGATGGTGGAGAATCTGGGAATTTGAACTCTGGCATGTTGTTTAATTTGAAGAGTTCGTTGATGGAGGTGTTGAACGTCCCAGGAACAGCAGCATTATGCATATGAGCATAGATCATACAGTAGTAAATGGTGGTGGGGTCACTGGCAGGTGCGATGCTGGTAGTAGTAGGTTGCGTGGAGGCTTGGAGAATTTTAGTTGTGGTAGCTTGTAGTTTTGTAATAGCAGCATAGGTATATTTTATCTAAAAAAATAGTTTTTCAGAAAATCCGTGAAAATGCCTTGAATCGTCAAAAAATGCAATAAAATATCGTTTTATAGCATTTTTGAATATTTATTATATTATTTACATATTTTTAAAAAATCCCATTAAAAATCTATAAAAATCAATATTTTTATAGAATATTTCATATTATTTTCGAAAAATACATGAAACATTAAAAAGCTCAGAAAAATGTGCTAAAATCGCATTTTATGGCATATTTCGACGTTTTAGAGCTGTTTTATGCTTCTCTGACAAAACTCATTTTTTAGCTAAAATACTTAGATTTTCACACTTTTAAATAGAATTTCTACTGCAATTGAAATTTATGGAAAAAGTAAGCAAAATTTTATGATTTTCTTTTAGGAAGCTTACTTATAGGTATATTTTATCTAAAAAAATAGTTTTTCCGAAAATCCTTGAAAATGCCTTAAATCGTCAAAAAATGCAATAAAATCAAGTTTTATAGCATTTTTGAATATGTATTAATTATTTACATATTTTTAAAAATCCCATTAAAAATCTATATAAATCAATATTTTTATAGAATATTTCATATTATTTTCGAAATATATATGAAACATTAAAAAGCTCAGAAAAATGTGCTAAAATCGTATTTTATTGCATATTTCGACGTTTTAGAGCGGTTTGAGTGCTTTTCTGGCAAAACTCATTTTTCAGCTAAAAAATCCCATTAAAAATCTATAAAAATCAATATTTTTATAGAATATTTCATATTATTTTCGAAAAATACATGAAACTTTAAAAAGCTCAAAAAAATGTGCTAAAATCGCATTTTATGGCATATTTCGACGTTTTGGAGCGGTTTGATGCTTTTCTGACAAAACTCCTTTTTTAGCTAAAATACTAAGATTGTCACACTTTTAAATAGAATTTCTACTGCAATTGAAATTTATGGAAAAAGTAAGCAAAATTTTATGATTTTCTTTTAGGAAGCTTACTTATAGGTATATTTTATCTAAAAAAATTATTTTTCAGAAAATCCTTGAAAATGCCTTAAATCGTCAAAAATGCAATAAAATGTTTTATAGCATTTTTGAATATTTATTAATTATTTACATATTTTTAAAAAATCCCATTAAAATCTATAAAAATCAATATTTTTATAGAATATTTCATATTATTTTCGAAATATACATGAAACATTAAAAAGCTCAGAAAAATGTGCTAAAATCGTATTTTATTGCATATTTCGACGTTTTAGAGCGGTTTGAGTGCTTTTCTGGCAAAACTCATTTTTTAGCTAAAATACTTACATTTTCACACTTTTAAATAGAATTTCTACTGCAATTGAAATTTATGGGAAAAGTAAGCAAAATTTTATGATTTTCTTTTTGGAAGCTTACTTATAGGTATATTTTATCTAAAAAAATAGTTTTTCAGAAAATCCTTGAAAATGCCTTAAATCGTCAAAAAATGCAATAAAATCAAGTTTTATAGCATTTTTGAATATTTATTAATTATTTACATATTTTTAAAAATCCCTTTAAAAATCTATAAAAATCAATATTTTTATAGAATATTTCATCATATTTTCGAAAAATACATGAAACATTAAAAAGCTCAGAAAATGTGCTAAAATCGTATTTTATGGCATATTTCGACGTTTTGGAGCGGCTTGATGCTTTTCTGACAAAACTCATTTTTAGCTAAAATAATTAGATTTTCACACTTTTAAATAGAATTTCTACTGCAATTGAAATTTATGGGAAAAGTAAGCAAAATTTTATGATTTTCTTTTAGGAAGCTTACTTATAGGTATATTTTATCTAAAAAATAGTTTTTCGAAAATCCTTGAAAATGCCTTAAATCGTCAAAAAATGCAATAAAATATCGTTTTATAGCATTTTTGAATATTTATTAATTATTTACATATTTTTAAAAATCCCATTAAAAATCTATAAAAATCAATATTTTTATAGAATATTTCATATTATTTTCGAAAATACATGAAACATTAAAAAGCTCAGAAAAATGTGCTAAAATCGCATTTTATGGCATATTTCGACGTTTTAGAGCGGTTTGATGCTTTTCTGACAAAACTCATTTTTTTGCTAAAA
>WNWK01032182.1:0-22091 GCA_009830355.1 Cherax destructor
AATAAGAACTTGTAATAATAAAAAAAATTTTTAATAATAATAAGAACTTGTAATAATAAAAGAACTTGAATAATAATAAGAACTTGTAATAATAAAAAGAACTTGAAATAAAAATAAGAACTTGTAATAAAAAAAGAACTTGTAATAATAATAAGAACTTGTAATAATAATAAGAACTTGTAATAAAAAAGAACTTGTAATAATAATAAGAACTTGTAATAATAAAAGAATTTGTAATAAAAGAAGAACTTGTAATAAGAAGAAGAACTTGTAATAAGAAGAAGAACTTGTAATAAGAAGAAGAACTTGTAATAATAAGAACTTGTAATAATAATAACTTGAAATAATAATTTGTAATAGAACATCACCCCTTTTAAAAATTACATGAGAATGGAAGTGTGGTCTATTTATTCTCCCCTGTGGAGACAACTTGTACACAATGTAAGGTGTTTGTATGAACGGTATCAACCAAAACCAGACGGTTTGTTTAATAAGTACTATGTCATTTTATTCTTCTCTCTTTTTCTTTTTATCTCTTTACTCACCTCTCACCCTACATTAAGACTACAAATATTTAAGAAGAGGTCTGTATATGCATTTTATCGATCTGGGGTGCTTTAATTGTTGTAGTAGGGGGGGGAGGGTGCCATACCTTCCACACTAATTTCTACAAATAAATACTTTTCCCCTTCCCCCCAATTAAGACCATTAAGACTACAAATATTTTAAGGTAAGTAATGAGTTTACTGTATATGCATTTTATCACTCTGGGGCTTTAAGGTGGTATATCATGTGTGGATGGGGTGGCCAGGGGGCTCCCCCCTGACTTCTAAATCTCCACCTTTTACCCTACATTAAGACTACAAACATTTTGAGGTTAATAATGAGGTACTGTGTTTATTTTATTTTTTGTTTTAACTGTTTCTATAACTTTTACATTATAATGACCACGTAAACTGTAACTGCAATGCAATTACAGTGGTACCCTCGATTTTTTTTTCATTCCGTGCTGTTCAAGTGTCTTACCAAAAATTTATCTCCTTAAGAAATGTTGTAAAATAGACTAGTCCTTTTAGACCCCCAAAATTACACTTAAAAAAGCTTTTAAAAAAAAATTAATTACATACAAGGGTGATTTTGGGGACCATCGGCGGGGTACCACTGTAATTTTTTTAAATTGTTATTTCATAAATTATTGCATTGCTATAATTAATAAATTATGTTCAACTTATATTCAAACTTTTTTAACTTAGATACACAATTATACTTATTTTATAAATTATAAACCCATCTTTTTACCATGTAGTCTACTATTAAATAGCCCTAAGAATCCCCGCAATGCACAGCATATTAGGGGCTTTTGGCATGTACATCTAAAACCTATGTACATATCTGTCTACCTAACCATGTATCATTTACCATGTCTAAATAAACTATTACTATTACTAATCTTAGTTCTATTGCTAACTTAATATTTAGTGTAAACTTGTTATCTGGCATTTATATGCATTTATAAGGGAAAAAAATGGCATTTGTTTTCCAGCGATGTCGGCTTTCCAGCGATGCGGTTTTCCAGCAGTAGCCTAAAATGACATATAAGTGGGGCCTTAGTGTATAGCATTTTGTCTGGTTTTTTTTAGTTATCCTAGGTAATTTACTTTTATGTATGATAACTATTTATGGTACCTTAGACAGATAAAAAAAAATAGACAGACAGGCAGGAAGATCAGACAGACGGAGATAGAGACAGCCAAATTCAATCAACAACCCACCCGGCCAGCCAGCCATCCGACCTGCCAAACACATATTAAAATATTCCAGAATTTTCTTTTCTTAGGGCATAGGTTATAGGACATTCTGGCCGGATGACACCCAGTGGTATCAAAATTGAAAGGATGTTTCCAATGTGCCCTTGGTTTTTTAAGGTTTTTTTATATTTCTAATTTGTGGTCATATCCATCTCGCCCCAAAGGTCAACATCATTTCCCCCTTTAAAAGGAAAGTGTTAATCGATGACATCAGTGAATCCTGGTGTTTGCCCCCGCTTTGCTCTAGCTGGGCTCAATTGAACTGGTGCTTCCAAAAGTAATAAGTGGTCCCAGATTTTTTTTAAAACGTACTGCACACACTGACTGTTAAGACCCATTCTATACTGACCAGGCATCTCAGGCCAATCGTCCCAAATTTGAAGGGAGGAAAAATAAAACATTGATCTAAGTTTGGGCGCTAGCGTAAAAAGTAGATGTACTTTGGGCATTAAAAAGGGGTTTAAACCCAAACACATCGTACTATTTAATCAATATCATCATACCATTTAATCACACCATACTATTTAATCAATCACATCATCATCATACTATTTCATCACATCATCGTAAATTTAACTATTCTTCAGTAATTGCTCTTAACTCCATGTTGTAAGGGGAAAAAAAAATTTCCCGGGGTGGGAAGATTCGAAAAGGAAAAAAAAAAAACTTAGTTCAATAGGGGTTTTTTTTGAATCGAAAAGACAAATTTAGCGGAATCTGATAAAAGAAACTTATGATTTTATGACGTGTTGAAGTAGGCAAAAAATGATCAATTACCCCAATGTTTACTTTTTTAAAAATTTCTGATGCCAAGTTTTATTTTTTCCCCTTTTTTTTTTTTTTTTTGTTTAACACGGACACTGGTTTCTTATATCAGATGTGTTTCAAGGTTTTTGCACTCCCAAAATGTCCAGCATGCAAGGGCTTTTTTTTGTTAAAAATTTTTTTTTCAAAACACATTTGATAAACTGTAATAAGAAATAAAGTTTGTTTGTTCAAACAGGGTGTTGCCTGACATTGTTTTACTTGGAATATCCAGTGGCCCCCGGTTAACGAACACCCTGGAAATCGCAAATGGATAATATTTTTGTTTTTGGGTGTTTTTTTGGGTTAAAAAAAAAAAACCATTTACATTATTTCAAGGAAATAAATTCGTTGGAATGGCATTGGCAGGCCGGGATGAATTTTTTGGGCACCCAGAAATCGTACAATTATGAAAAACAGGGCCCGGTTAACGATTTTTTTTCTTCCCCGAATGTGTTTTATCCAACCAAACGAACCCCATAAGGAATAATGTAAACTAGACAGCCCCCCCAAAAAATTAAAAAACTTTAAAAAAAAAAACACATAAAAGGGGGAGTTTGGGGACCATTGAAACTGAGGTACCACTGTATAATATTCAATGCTTTTGTAAATGTATTTTGGGGGTCTGAAATGGACTAACCTACTTGACATTATTCCTTAAGGGAGTAAATTGTCGGTAATTGCATTTACAGCCTTCTGAATGAATTATGACCGAAACTCGGGGTCCACTGTAGATAATTGTTTGCATTTTTTTACTTTTTGGTCTTCTATGGCTTTAAAAAGGAATTTTTAACAGTGGACCCCGAGTTACAACCCCCCCGGAAATCGCAATTATAAAATACAGTGGCCCCCAAAAGAAAAACCCGAAATTGTACAATTATAAAAGAAAATTTGTAAGTGCTTGTAGAAGTTTTTTTTTGGGGTCTGTGACTAACCTCTTGACATTTTCCCCAACCCCCTTTTGGGGGTCGACAGGCCTTCTGGAAACAAGTTCTCAGGGTCAAATTTTTGGAAAAAAATTTTTTTTTTTTATGAAATGATAAGAAAATTTTTTTTCCGATCATAACAAAAAAAAAGTTTGAAATTTGAATAAAATTAGGAATTATGCTCGCGGTTATCGGTCTCAAAGATGTTTCCATCAGCTTTCACCCAGGCCCCCTAATTTTGGAATTTCCCCAATGTTCCGTCCACTAAAATCATAGATTTCGCTAGAAACCATTTCTTCTATCGATTAGTACAAAAACCCCGCCTATTTACCAATTTCAACTACCCAAAATAGTGGTCAAAAATAAAAATTTGGCCAATTTCACACAAATTTAAAACGAGCCAATTTCAAAATGGGTCCAGAAAAACAAGGCAGACATTCCTGGCACAAAATAACATCATCTCTGTTATTAGTCTCCCCCCCCCCTTTTTCATTACTTTGCTTTCCATTTTGAATTTTTTTCTACAAAAAAAAAAGAAAATTTACTGTTATGAATACAATCATATTGTAAAAAAAAGTATAAATAATAGGGACTTGTGCAAAAATATTAGACTCGCCAGTTGATTTATTGGACGATGGGTGATTTGTTTATTTTTTGAACATCGGAGAAAATCAACTTTTTTGCTACTTTGAGCTCAATTTCAAGGTACTTGTCTTTGTAAAACCCAACAAAATCATCTCTATTTCTGTAATATATCTTCCTTTCTATCACATGAGATAAGAAAAGAGAATAATCAATAAATACCATACAAAAAAAGACTGCAAAGTCACTGTTTTAAATAAAAAAAAAGTGGATTTTTTTTTTTTTTTTATTATGCATTTGTGGTGCGGGTTTTTTTTACTGCCCCACTGACCACATAGACCCATTCTTTCATATGTAGGCCTACCAGCCGTTTCCTGTTTTAAATTTAAGCCCCCAGAATTTACCGTACTAGTACGGCCCCAAACCCGCTCGTAAACATCAGTCGGCACTGACCCCGAAAAAGGGTTAAGGGGGGAAATTTTTTTAAGGACTTGAGCAGGCTTCGAATGAATTTACGTTACTCAGGGTCCACTGTATAATATTGTAGTGCTTTTGAAGGATTTTGGGGGGCAAAAAAGGGTAACCATTGACATTATTTTTAAAGGGGAAAATTGTCAATGGCCTTTTGCAGGTTCTGGAATGAATTTTGTTAGTTACTGGGGTCCATGTACAGTGGACCCTCGGTTTTCGAGATAATTCTTTCCCCGAAGGCTGTTCGAGGCCGTTACCGAATGAATTTGTTCCCATAAGGCAATGTAAATTAGATTAGTCATTTCAGAAACAAAAATACACTTACAAAAAAAAACTCTAAAATTTTAGAGTTGGGAGCTGTACAAAACCGGTACTGTACATAATATTATAATTACTTTGAGTAATATATCAAAAAATGGAAATTATTCACATTGTTTATTTTTGGGTTCCAAAAAATACTTGTGTGATTTATACTTGAATTCCAGTGTTTGTATCATAAAATTGTAATAAATCTGGCGATTAAGTCATCTTTAGCAACTTGCACACACTGTTGGTAGGGAAGTTGGTGGTGGAAAACTGCTCCTGGTTTCTTTGTTTACATTTTTGAGGAATGAATAGGACACAATCATCACCTGAATAGTTAACCATCATACACTTTTGCACCTTGCTGGCCTTAGAATTTCTTCAAATGTGTAAATAGATGGAAGATCCAAAAAATTGTGTTGAGGTCCTAAATATTGGCAGGAGGCAGATTTGTGGGTACGAAAAAATTTTACACTAGTACATTGGGACACTGTATTCATTTTCATATATCGCTGTAAGTTGGGTTTTAATTAAAATTCAACAATCTAAATTTTTAACTTTCAAAAAAATGTGAGAATTTAATTTGGAGGGCCCTTGAACGCTTTTTTTAGTAATTTTCCTTCCCCCTTGATTCGAGTAGCTTTTGTGGCTTTCAACTTGCTTGTTCTTGTGTCTTGTAACTGGGGCAAGTAGTGATACGATCCCAATACTTTGTTCCTGTGTCCCAGAAATAGCCCCCAGCACCCAGTTTTCTTGTATGCAGAAGCTGCATCTGCAGCTATAAATCTAACATAGACATCTCTTTCTGTAGCACTCCGTCCACGTTTTACCCACCACCTTGACGTATAGTCCACACAGCTTTTAGGGTCTTGTGGTGGTTCCTCAAAGCATTTTTATTATTGCATTGGGAATGAATTGTGGTTTTAATTTTTTGATTCTCATTAGATAAATTTTAACTGCTTTTTAAATTTCTGATCCTGATCACATTCATTAGGCAGTTTAAAAAAAATTTGGGGTTACAATAGTCTGAATAATCGGTTTGAAATTTTTCGTCTGGCTTGCAACTGCCTTTTCCCCGAGATTTCATATTCTCTCGCTGCATGTTAAGATACTGATTCCCAACTTTTTTTCCAACCTTTTTTTTACATAACCCTTAAATAAATATTTTTTTCCCTACTACTTCCTTTCTTTTTTATTTCCCTTCGTTTCTTTTTTTTGTTCTTTTTGCTGCTTACAGCTGACACCCTTTCCCATTATGGGGGTTTTTTCCTTTTCAGTAGTGGTGATTAAAAATGTATCATCAACAGTAACTTCTAACTTCCTTTTTTGCTATTTTTATAACTATCACAATCAGAATTGTTATTTTCCCCCCTTATCCTCAACCTTCTTCCTCTTTTTACTAAATTCCCCCCTCCTTCACCCCCCTTGCATATCCTTATCATTTTCTTTTTTATTCTTTCCAAATTGGGGATATCTTCTTCACAGTTTTCAATTATGTTTTGTTTTGATACCACTGAAAGTGCCAAGGGCGTGTGCTTAATTGATCTTCAATATTACCTTCATATGTTTTGATATCTCAATGGGGGTAAAGGGGTTTTAATTTGCAAAATCCCCAAACCTTCTAACCCCAGAATTAGCCTTTGGGGGGTTTTAAACTCGAAAATCCCAAAACCAAAACCCCCAAAACGCAAAGGGAAAGGGATACATAATCTATGGTACCATACTGTGCAAGCATTGGGGCGAATCCAATGGGGGACCCCCAGAGAGGAAAAAATTTCCCCCAATGTAAATTGTACATTCTATTTCATTATCCTTTCTTTCAATTTCATTTTTCTTTTTTTTAAGCCCATCTTAATTTTTAAAAAAGTTTTTTTACTTACAGCCTTCCTTAACAAATTTACATCATCTGTTAGAGAGAAAACCCGGTTAAATTAAAAAAATGTCTGGGGGTTAATGTATGGACCTTCTTGTAACAGACTTAACATAAAGGGGTCTTTAGTAATGTTGGCAGAACTGAAGTAGAAATCCATTTTTGCTGTTATCTGATGAATAAGATGCTTCTTCTTGTCTGAGCCCCTTTTGGGACTTCTTCTCTGTTAAACCCTTTTTTAAAATTTTTGCCTTCCTCTGTCTTTTTGCAGTCCCGGTTCTTCCATCTTAGCTGGTAGTCAAGTTTTGCTAACTCTTCTTGCTTCTTCTACTGCAACTGTAGACAAGAAATAATGATGCTGTAAATATGCACTGCCACTGTGCAACTTCTTGAAAGAAAAATCAAATACAGTATTGTACACAAATACATATTTACTTTAATTTTAATTCTGCCTGATTTATGTAAATTATCTGCCAGAATGGATAATTAACATGTCTGGCACTACTGCTTAAAGTATCTATAATGTTCTTGACAAAATCAGGAAATGTAAATGGTGACATCAATACTATCTTAGTGTATTTACTAGAATATAATCATAAATTTTCATTATAAACTATTTGAACAACACTGGTCAATTATAGCCAGATATGTTGCAAGGTATATTTTGCAAAAGAAAACGAACATATAAATGATCAATAAATTACAGAAAGTTAAGTATGCTTTTTTTTTTTTTTTTAAAGGCAATATGTCAAATAAACAAAATGGAACAATTATTTTTTTTTAACATGCTAGCCATTTCCCACCTAGGCAGGGTGCCCAAAAAAGAAGACACACTTTCACCCATCACCACTCCACCATTGTCTTACCAGACAGTTTGCCTATACTATAGTTCAAAACTTCCCATCAAAAGGCCACTGTCCAGCTAGCCGGTTTCCCTGAATCCTTTCATAAATGTTACTTTGCAACACTAACAGCAGGCAAGTCACAAAAAACCATTTGCCCCCCTCCTCCTATTTAACCGTTCACACACACTTGCTGGAAGTCTGAGCCCCTCGCACACAAAACCTCCTTTCCCCTCCCTCCAACCTTTCCTTGGATGACCCCCTTTTACACTGCCTTCCTTCCACTACAGATTTATATGCCTTCCAAGTTATCCTATTTTGCCCACCCTCTTAAATGCCTATACCACCCCAACAACCCCTACCCAGCCCTCTGGATAATACTTTTAGAATCCCCGCACCTCCTAATCTCCAAGGTACTTTATATAAAGTTTTTCACTTACTTTTAATAATTTAAACAGAAAGGGGTTACTAGTCCATTAAATATTATACCTGAAGCAATGGCAAGCTATGCCTCCTCAGGTCCAGTACTTAAAAACCTTTGAAATAGATACACCTAAAACCATAGAACGTTTGTGCACCGTATTAGATATCAAAAATAAAAAAAATAAAAAACATAATTTACAGTAAATACAATGGAACCTTGGTTTTCGTTTTCCCTCGTTTGTCGAATTTGGTTTTACCACTTTTCCAAAATTTTGTCCCAGTTTTTGTTCATCCACTCGGTTTTTGAGTTGACAGTGGTCCCCATCCGAACATGTCCGTCTGTACGCACCCACCCAAAACATCCCACGATTTTTGGGGTCAGTCTGGCTTTTTTCGTTGGTGAGCATTTCCTGCACGTTCATCCAAAACATTTCATAATAATTCATTGTTTTTGTGCTTGTTTATTAGTCACTCCTAAATAAAAACCACCATGGGGCCAAAAAAAGTTCAAGTGCCAGCCCTTTGATGAAGGTGAGAAACACGATAGAATTCAAGAGGAGGAAAAAGAGGGAGAATGTGCCTTCTTCAGTGATTAACCCTTTCAGGGTCCAAAACCATTTTTGGGGGGCCCAGTTAAGAATTTTCCCAAAAAAAAAAAAAATTTTATTTTTTTCTTATGAAATACAGTGGACCCTGAGTTTCATAAAAACTTCACTCCTGAAGTCTGCTCAATGCCATTAGAACAATTTACTCCTTAAGGAAAAATGTTACGTAGGTTAGTCTATATTTCAGACCCCAAAAATACTTTTCCACAAGAACTTACAATATTATACTTACATAAATGTACGATTTCCGGGGTTTTTTTCGAAACTAGGGGGTCCACTGTAGTAGAGAATCTTTTCTGAAGGTAATAAAACAAAAGTACGAAATTTGGATTGAAATTTGACAAATTATGCTATTGCGAATTTTGATGTGTCAGCGATATTTACACATCGGCGATTTTGCCGACTTTGACTCCATTTTAGGCCAATTACATTATTCCAGTCGACCAAATTCTTAACTATTTCACTATATTACTTCTATTCTATCGATTGAGCACAAGAAATCGCCCAGTCAATTGTTTCAACTACAAAATAAAGTGGTTGGAAATTGAATTTAGCCAATTTAACTCAAAGTTCAAAATATTCAAATTTCAAAATAGGGTGCATAATAAACAATGCAGGATTCCTGGCACTAAACTAACATTTCCTCTGTTCATTAGTTACGTTTTCAGTCTTTACAAATGAATTCCATTTTTATTTTTATTCACATAATGAATTTTTATTCAAACCAAAAAATAGAAGATTTACTGTTATGCAATATTGTAATAATTGTACAAATAATATCACCCCATTTGTGAACGTATATTAGACCCACCGCTGGTGCGTATTAGACGTGTGAGGTCATTTGTTTACTCATGAACATAGGCAAAAATTTAACATTTCCGCTATTTTGAGCTCAGTTTCAAGCCATTTGCATTACTAAAACTAATCGAAATCATCTCTATATCTGTAATATATCTTCCATTCTATCAAATGAGACCAAGAAATCGCAAATACAACTATACAAAAGTATACGAAAAAACACTCAAAGTTTAAAACGAAAATTGCGGTTTCAGTTTTTTCTCTCATTATACTGTGTGCTGCAGGATTTGTTTTATGTGGTGCACACTTACCACATAGATGTATTCTCTCATATCTAGGCCCAAATTTGCCACTCAAAGCTTATCTGAGTGAGCTGAGCTCATGATGTAGAACTACGGTTTGGACCCTGAAAGGGTTAAGGACATGTGTGTAAAGTGGAGTGAGTTGCAAAGTTTTGTGGAGAAATATCACCCTAACAAAGCTGTTGCAAGCCGTGTCTGCAACATGTTCAATGACAATGCCTTGTCCAATTTTAGGCAAATCTTAGACACCAGAAACAGACCTCACTGGACAGATTTTGGGCACAGGGTCCAGTACCAGTTGAAGGGAAGTAACCCCAGATAGGGACTTGATACCTGAAGTCCTTATGGAGGAGGATTTCCCTTCCAACAAAAACTCTCCTCCCGCCTTCCATACGCCAACAAGAGTCTTCAATAAAGGTAAAAGTGATGTTAAATGTTCATTTATCCATTTCATTAGTCATTTATATTTATTTCTCATTGTTTTGTATGTAAACCTATAGTTATTCTCTATATAATGTATTTCTTGTTAATACTTTTGGATGTCTGGAATGGATTAATTAGATTTACATTATTTCTTATGGGAAATATTGCTTCAGTTTTGTCGATCGGTTTTTGTCAGACTTTTTGGAGCAATTAATCATGAAAGCGAGGTTCCTCAGTAAATTGAAATACTGCTATATGCATTCATGCAGATATTGCCAGCAAGTGACCAGTTTTTGCCCACTTCAACACATTAACCCTTTGGGAGTCGACAGGTCTTCTCAGAAACTCGTTCTCAGGGTCGAAAAGTTTTTGGAAAAAAAAAAATCTTATGAAATGATAGAGAATCTTTTCCAATCATAACGACACCAAAAGTATGAAATTTGATTGAAAACTTACGGAATTATGCTCTAAAGTTACTGGTCTCGATGATGTTACCATCAAGGACAACCGGCCCGATTTTTGGCCAATTCCCATGTTCCAGTCCACTAAAATCATAGCTATTTCGCTAGAACCCGTTTCTTCTATCAAGTGAGTACAAGAAACCGCCCATTTACCAATTTCAACTACACAAAATAGTGGTCGAAAATAGCAATTTGGCCAATTTCACACAAATTTGAAACGTGCCAATTTCAAAATGGGGTTCAGAATAAACAATGCAGACATTCCTGGCCTAAAATAACATTTTCTTGTTCATTAGTCACATCTCCAGGCCCCTCTTACATTACTTTTAGTTTCCATTTTGAATTTTTATTCTCACAAAAAAAAAAGCTTTACTGTTATGTATACAACTGCATCATTGTAAAAATGGTATAAATAATATCAGCGCATTTTTGCAAGAATATTAGACTTGCCAGTTTGTTTTTTTTTGTACGCATGGGGGATTTGTTTACTCTTAACCCGGGGAAAAAACGAACATTTTCACTACTTTGAGCTAAATTTTAAGGTACTTGTCATTGTCAAACCAATCAAAATCATCTCTATTTCTTTAAATATCTTCAATTCTATCAAATGAGACCAAAAAAAAAGAGAATACATCAATAAAAATATGAAAATAGACTGCAAAATCGCTGTTTTAACCCTTTGACTGTTTCGGACGTATATATCGTCTTACGAGCCAATGTTTCGGACGATTTTTACGCCTAAATTCTAGGGGGCCCAAATCAAGCAGGGGGGAAAGGGGGGAGGCCTACATGTGAGAGAAGGGGGCCGTGGTCAGTGTGCGCAGTAAAAAAAAACAGGAAACCACTGGTGCATTGTGGGAACCCCCTTTCAGGCCCCTTTTCAGCATGCCTAGCGGTAAAAATTTTTGACTCCTTGGCGCATGGGGGGCATTTCTTCCTCAATGATAGTTCTAACACAGATGGAAGTGTCTCGGGGAAATAAATTTCATGGTTTTGATGAGTTTGTGACGAAAAACCCAGGATAAAAAGGGAAAGGGGGAAGGAAGGAAGGAAAAAAGAAAAAAAAAGAAAGGGGAAGGGAAAGAGGGGAAAAAAGGAAGAAGGAAAGAAGAGATGAGAAAAAGGAAGAAGGAAAGAAGAGATGAGAGGAAGAAAAAGGAAAGAAGAAGGAAGGAGGAAAGGAAGAAGGAAGGAAGTAAGAAAGAAAAAGAAAGGAAGGAAGAGATGAGGGGGAAGGAAAGATGAGGGGGAAGGAAGAGATGAGAGGAAGGAAGAGATGAGAGGAAGGAAGGAAGGAAGGGAAAAAGAGAGGAAGGAAGGAACAAAAGAAGTAAGAAAGGAAGAAATAAAGGAAGAAAGGAAGGAAGGCAGGAAGGAAGAGATGGGGGAAGGAAGGAAGGAAAAAATGTAAGAAAGGAAGGCAGAAAGAAAGGAAGGAATGAAGGAAAAAGGAAGCTAGGGGTAGCAATGAAGGAAAGGAAGGAGGTTGTGGAGAAGAAGACATGGGCCCCCTTTTTGTTGACAGGCAGTGAGGGGGGTGATAAGGGAAAATGTTTTAGACAGCTGCCTTACCCTGACTAAACAAATTTAGTTTTCCCCCCCACCACACCCACACCCCCACCCCCCCCCACCCACACACACACACACACACAACTCAGGGGTCCCCTTTTAAAAAAGGGTTTGGGGGAAAAAGGACTAACAACACTGGAGGAAAGAAGGGTCAGAGGAGACATGATAACGACATACAAAATACTGGGGGGAACGACAAGGTAGACAGGGACAGGATGTTCCAGAGAGGGAACACAGAAACGGGGGGAAAAACGGGGCTGAAGACTCAGATGAGGATGTTAAAAACTTTTTTCCCAAAAGAGAAGGGAATGGAATCCCCCAGAGAAAGATATAGGGGGGCAGGAACCATACATATTTTTTTAAACAAGATATGATAGAGCTCATGGGCAAGCAGAGACCCAGTAGCGGACACCCAAGAGGCGGGGCCAGGAGCTGAGTCTCGACCCCGCAACCACAATTAGGTGAGCAATTTAGGGGGGGTACACACACACACACACACACACACAGCTTTGGGAATTTTAATTGATGGAAAGTGTCTAGTCATTATATGTGTGTTTTATATATTATAGAACAATAGTAATAAACAAATTTTTGTATTGTTGGTTGGGTAAACAAGTTTTGTAAACAATATAAAAAATACTAAAAATTTGTGCGATTATTGTTTTTCCTTTTGTGTATATATATATATATACATTACACCTTACTTTTGGCTCACAGGCCACATAAGTTATGTAAAAAAATAAAATAGTGAAAAAAAAAAAAACCTACGGGGGGAAGTAAACCAAAGTTTCCTTTTCCGCATTCCGGGGCCCCTTTAAAGGTTTTTTTTTTTTAAAAATTTTCGCCTTATATCTCGGTAAATACTGATTGCAAAAAATTTTGGGGGGTTTTAAAAAAATCAGAAAAAAAAACTTAACATTTTGATAATAAAAAAAATTTTTTTTTTTAATATTTCCGACATAGAATGAAAAGTTTCAGAGAGGGGCCTCCCCAAAAATCAAAGGGTTAAACAAAAAAAAAAGGGGGAGTTTTTTTTTTTTTTAGCGTGTGCTGCAGGAATTTTTTTTTACTCGCACACTGACAATACAGACCCCCTTTTTTTTGTAGGCCTACCAGCCGTTTCCCCCTTTTAAATTTAGGCCACTAGAATTTACACGACCCCGTACGGGGCTGACCCTGGCGCGTAAAAAATACTGGACGGCACTGACCCCCAAAAAAGGGTTAAACCCTAAGTTTTCCTTTTTTTTCCAGTATTCTTTTCATAGTTCTTTTGAAAAATAGGCTCTTTCAATTTGTAAAAAAATACTTTTTTTTTTAACTGCTACACACACAAAGGGGAATTTTAACCCCCTTTACTGTCGGTGACGTATAGGCCCCAACTTACAAGCCAGTGTTGGTGATATTAATATCCCCCAAAAATTTAGTGGCTTCAAATCTAGCAGGAGAAACCTGATAGACCTACATGTGAGAGAATGGGGCGGGTCAGTGTACAGTATAAAAAAAATTAAGAGGCCACAGTGCATACCAGTATGTCAATCATCACACTCCCTGAAACCTAGCTAAAGCCGGGGACTACAGATGTTTTTGCCATTCCTGGTTACACAGCCATACACAGCTGTAGGACAGACCAGAAGGGGGGGGGAACAGCTATACAGTGGACCCCGAGTAATGAACCCCCCGGAAATCATACAATTATGTAAGTCAGTGGCCCCCCCAGTTACGTACCCCCCGGAAAACGTACAATTATGTAAGCATAATATTGTAAACCGGGGAAATGTATTTTTGGGGTCTGAAATAGACTAACCTAAGTGACATTATTTTTAAGGGGGGTAAATTCGTTTGGAATGGCATTTTGCAGGATTCTGGCTATAGCACCAGCCAGTGATAAAAATGTAGCATTAACAGTGTAGCAATGGAAATAAGTCACTCTGTCATTTTTTTGGGGTTTCCCCGGTTTTCACACATATGCTGCCATGTATGATAATCTATGTATAACTGGGTTTTGTATACCTGAATAAACTTTTTTAAGTGTTGGATTAACTAGAAAATGACGACACGAAACTTTCTCCTACAATGTTGTTTGAGGAATAAGGGGACTGACAAGAACGCCGCCCTCTGCCACCCCCTCCTCCAAGGTAAAAGGGGGTTTTTATTTATATAAGTGTGAATATTTCTTATTTATAAATTAAAGTGTAAATATTTCTTATTTATAAATTATGCACATTGTTTGTGTGAATAGTGGGGGGGGCTTTCTGCTGACGCCGACCACCACCACCGGGTTATGATCAGGGGCCCCCCTTTACCCAACAACAAAAAAAATACCACCAGTCCTTACATTCTAATGATATCTTTTATTCATTCTAGACTTTATAAATGTTTCTATGTTATTTTATTGCTTATTATGTCATATTAGATGAATTGTGCTAGATAAATAAGTGTGGGTTGTTTTTTGTCATACTGAAGGACTATCTTGTCTTGCCTCCAAAAAAAACTCCCCCACTCTCTCGTACGCCAACAAGAGTCTTCAAAAAAAAGGAAAACTTTTTTAACTGTTCATTTTTCCATTATAATTAGTGCTTTTTATTTATTTCTCATTGTTTTTTGTATGTAAAATTATAGTATTTATTTTTTTAAAAAATTAATTTTTTTTGAATTTTTTTTGGGGAAACGGATTAATTGTATTTACATTACTTATGGGAAATAAGGTTTCGACTTTGATAAAATTAAAAATTAAAAGGCTAGCTCCTGGGGAAATTATGACCGAAAGTTGAGGGGGCCCCTGTATTAATAATTTTCTAAAAAAAAAAAAAACCTCTATAACAAGCATTGCCCTAAAAAAAAAAACAGATCACAGCAAAAAATTTTAAAAGCCCCCCGGGTAACATCCAGCATCCTTAAACCCATTAACACAAAGCACCTACGTATATAAAAAAAAGTACAGAATGGGTCAAATAACCAGAGACCCCTTCTAAATGTTACTTTTCCTTACCAGCATGATAAGGTAAAAAAAATTTTACTATGAGAACGGATTACATAAATAAATTATAGGAACAAAAAAAAATACCCAAAAAAAATCAAATTAACAAAATCAGATAACCCCCCACCACCACCAATTGAAACAGTGAAAGGGTTAAAATAAAAAAAATTATATATCACTGTTTTTTTCAGAGTAAGTGAAAACTCTCTTGTAAAGAACAGAGGACTTCCCCATTAAATTTTAAAAAGTGTTGAAGCATCTACCCCAAAACAAACAAACAAGAATTTAAAAAGCACACCAAAACCCCTTTTCATAGAAAGTTTACAAATACCCCCCACTTAGGGGGGTGAAACTTATGACAATATTTCAGTCTGGCTTAGACCTTAACCCCCCTTTTAGGGTCCAACCCCCAAATTAAAAATTCCCCCCCAAGGTAAAAAATTTTCCCAAAAAAAAAAAAAAAAAAAAAAAAAAAAAAAAAAAAAAAAATTATGAAATGGTAGAAATTTTTTTCTGAAGGTAATAAAAAAAAAAGTAAAAAATTTTATAAAAAAATTATTAAACTACATTCTCACGAATTTCACTGTGGCAGCGATATTTAACCCTTTGAGGGTCAGAGGCCCTCTCCCAAACTTGTTCTCGGGGGGAAAAAAATTTTTGAAAAATATTTTTTTTCTTATGAAATCATAGAAAATTTTTTTTCCCATCATAAACCCAAAAAAATTTTGAAATTTGATGGAAAACTAAAGAATTATGCTCCCCGGGTTAGCTGCATCAGCGAAATTTCGCATCAGCGATTTGGCCCCCCTTTGAGCCTTATTTTCGGCAAATTTTTAAAGTTTCAGAACTCAAATTAAGCTATTTTTTCTAGAATTTATTTTTTTTTTCAACTGAGTATAAGAAACCGCCCCCAAATTTCCGATTTCAACTACCCAGTAAGGTGGTCAGAAATTGGCAATTTGGCCAATTTCACACAAATTTCAAAAATAATTTCAAAATAGGCCCCGAATAAAAAAGCATTCCCCGGACTAAAAACATTTTTTTTTTATTAAAAAATTTTTATTCCCCAAAAATAAAATTTACTGTTATCAATTTTAATAATTGTATAAATAATATCGGGCGCATTCATAAACACCTTTAAAAAACCCACACGTGATGTGATTTGTTTACTTTTTGAACATTGGAAAAAATCGAACATTTCCGCTAATTTGAGCTAAATTTTCCCAAGCTATTTTCCATACTAAAACCAATAAAAATTCTCTATTTCTGTAATATATCTTCCTTTATCATACCTCATACCATGAGGTATGATAAATCATGGATTCTATCAAATAAGACTAAGAATCCATGAATACAACCAAAAAAAAAACATAAAAAAATACACTGCAAAGTCGCTTTTTTTAAACCCCAAAAAACACGGCCGCATTTTTTTCCCCATTACACTGCGTGCTGCAGGATTTGTTTTATAGGGGCACACTTACAACATACAGTGGTCCCTCGTGTTTTTGATTCCGAACGGTAAATTTCCCGTGTTTCAAGCGCTTTTTCAGTAAATATTTCCCTTGTGTAGGGGCCCAAATTCCCTCATGGCGGTCCGTACCAGACCTGTCTCCTGCCCACACTTGCACGCCCGCCGAAAGGACTCAGTCTAGCGTTGTTTACCATTGAGAGAACTTCCCCAGCGAGCTCTTTCAAATTTTTCCACAATAAATTTTTCTGTTTTTGCTGGTTTAGTGATTGTCACTGTGAAATAAGTCACCATGGGTCCCAAAAAAGGGTTCTTAGTGGCACCCCATGGTAGCAGGCATGCAAATGTAGCATTTATGCAGGGGGGTGTAGCATTCATGGGGGTGTAGATTTTATGCAGGGGGGTGTATCAGGGGATGCAGGGGGTGAAGCATTCATGCAAAGGGTATAGCATTCATGCAGGAGTTAACATTCATGCAGGGAGGGAGCATTTTATGCAGGGGTGTAGCAGGATGCAGGGGGTGAAGCATTCATGCTGGGGGGAAGCATTCATGCAGGGAGTGTAGCATTCATGCAGGGGGTGTAGCCCCGGATGCAGGGGGAGCAGGCATGCAGGTGGGGTAGCAGGATGCGGGGGGTGTAAGGATGCAGGGATTAGGGGCATTTCAGCAGGAAGGCGGGGTGGGTTCCCCCTTTCCAAAAACTAAACCCTTCCCCCGTTTCCCCCTCCCTATCTTCCAGATGCCAGCAATTCTCTTCAATAAAGGTAAATAAATGTTATTTATTATTATGTTGTAGTATTTATTATTTATTATGTACATATTTATAATTACATATGTGTTTATAATGTTGTTTTTTTATGTAAAACTATAATTAAAACATTTTTTTTGTGAATATTTTTGGGTGGAACGGTTAATTGTATTTACATTATTTCTTATGGAAAATAAGGTTTAACTTTCAAGAAATTTCAAAGGCCCACCCCGG
Source organism: Cherax destructor (assembly GCA_009830355.1). Lineage (NCBI taxonomy): Eukaryota > Metazoa > Arthropoda > Malacostraca > Decapoda > Parastacidae > Cherax > Cherax destructor. Next base: position 17,616 of record WNWK01032182.1, read on the forward strand.
AACGGATTAACCCCTTTTAGTCAACCCTGTAATGCATTTTTTCAGCCCCCCAAACCCAACCATTTCAATTTTTTTGGGAGGGGGGCTTGAGTTATTGAGCTGAGCTGAGCCGAATTCCCCCACATGGGCCCCTTTCTTCAAAGCCTTGGGAACTCCGGGCAGGGACCCTAAAAGGGTTAACTAGTAAAAATACTTTTAAACCCCTTTACCACCCTAGTTCACAGTTTTGGAATCGGGGCCCCCCCAAGAGAACTACGCCATAATTTTAGCAGTTTAAAATTTTAGCGAAAGGGTGGGCCTACACCAAAGAGAGGGTTCGTGGAAAAGTGTGACCGGGTTAAAAAAATAAAACCCCTGCTTTCCCCCTAAAACGAATTCAGTACCTTTTTATCATTTTTTGGGGAAAAGGAAGGCTTCACCCCCTGGCTTAATTTTTTCCCCAAGTGTTAGTTCAAAAAATTGATGGAATGGATCAAAAAAATTTCTATGGTTTTGGAAACCATATGGTAAAAATTAAAACCATAGGGTTAAAAAAAAGGGCCCAAGGGAAAAGAAGTCACCTGTCTTGATTTTTTAGTTTTTTCCGGGGTTTTTACCAATGCTTTATGTATGATTTTTTGTAATTTTTGTAAAAAATTTAAACTTAAAATGATGCCAAAAACCCTTTGGGGTAAGAAGTTTAATCAGGTATGTATACACAAAAAACAGTTCAAAATTACATAATTCCCAATTTTAAAGGCCTAGGAAAACCCCAAAAGAAGGGTGATATTTCCTTTGGGGTCCCTTCCCCTGTACCATATGGTACCAAAAATTACAATGTACCATATGGTACCCTGTACCAGGGAAATTCCAAGGGGCGGAGTACACCCCATGGCCCTACACCTGGAATAGACAGTAAAATGACGATGATGTAGCTACAATTGGGATGGATAGACCACATGCATCAGGGTGGTGGTGGTGCCACAAGCATGTGGCACCAGCCCAGGCTGGGACCCAAGCCACTGTCCAGCAGGTACAGGACAAAGTGCATGGGTCATCCACCCCCCACACCACAACCTCCCCAAAACTACAACCAGCTTATGATTCCCCGTACCCACCAACAAACCATCTGGGGTTTTGATTACACCATGGCAAATACAGTGGCCCCCCCCTTGAGCCCCCCGGAAATCGTAAATTATGTAAGTATAATATTGTAAGTGTTTGTGGAAGTGTATTTTGGGGGTCTAAAATAAAAAATTTACGTGACATTATTTCTTAAGGAAGAAAATTTGGTTCGGTAATGGCACTTGAGCAGGCTTCTGGAATGAATTTTGTTTTGGATCCCCCAAAAACCCCCAAGTCACGACTACACCGGTGGAAGGAGACAACTGTGGCTAAAAATGTATTTTTTTTTTGCAACAATAATGCTTATGCCTCATGTCTATAAGCATAATATAAAATCATACTGGCCCACAGATGAGAAAGACATTTCTGTACAGGGAACCCTTGTTTAAAAAACTTTCACAGACTGTAGCAGTGACTGTACATATGTATGTAAATATATAATAGAACATTACTAATACAGGGTACCTCGGGGCGATGGCCCCCCAAAATCGCCCTTTTATGTAAGTTTATTTTTTTTAAAAGCTTTTGTAAAATTTTTGGGGGGGTTAAAAAGGGCTAATCTATTTTTCATTATTCCCCCTTTTGGGGATAAATTTGTTTGGTAATGGCACTTGAACAGCATTCTCGAACGAAAAAAAATCGTAAGAGGTACCATTTTATGTATACAACCCAAATTTTGGGTTTTTTTTGTAAAAAAATTTTGTAAAAAAATATAATGAAAATATTAGTGCGGTTATTGTGTTGTTTCAACGAATGTACAGCTCCCCAAAAAACCCCAAATTTTGTAAGTTTTTTTTTGAAGTGCTTTTTTAAGTGTATTTTTTTGAAACGTAAATCCAATTTACATTCGCCCTTTTGGGGAAAAAATTCGTTTTGGAACGGCACTCGAACAGCATTCTGGAAAGAATTATCGGGGCCAAACTGAGGGGCCCTGTTTTACTTTTGATTTCATTTGGTTTGGTTTTTTGGGGGGAGTCTTGGTTATCATGAATTTTTGGGTTTTCAGCAACTTTTTTTCCAAAAAATACCCTTATTTTTCGTGGGTTTTCCCCTTTGATTTCAGCGGTGGTATGGGAAAATGTCCCAGTGGCCCGACACACAAAGGCTCCCACAGGCATTCAGCGCCAGTCTGGCATTATTTTTCGGCGAGTGAGCTCACATCCTCCATTCATCGAAACATTTTGGGAATACAAAACCATTGTTTTTTTTGCTTGCAACTACTAAATAAGCCACCATGGCCCCAAAAAAACTCCTAGTGCCAAGCCTTTGGGGAAAAAAGGGGGAAACACGATAGAATTAAAAAAAGAAATAATAAGAGAAATATGAAAGTATACGTGTGGCCAATCTTGCCAAGATATACGGAAGCCCCATTCAACATCCCCATTGTGGGGAAAAGAAAAAGGAATTCAAGGAAGCTGATTAAGGGTAAATTGTAAGAAAAGGGGTCACAAAAATAAAATATGGAAAAAGTTGTTGGTGGGATCAACCAAAAACAGTAGCAGGAGATAGTGTTTGCAGTGATAATTTGGGTATGGATCTCTAAAAAAAAGGGGAAAGAGGGGATTTAGGAAAAGGCGGGTTTTGAAATTTAAGAAGCAAGTCATACACAGTGTGAAAGGACGAGGCTCAAGTTCGAAAACATGGCTGAAAAATTTGTGCATGATTAAAGGGTGTAGTGAGATAAAGGATTCCTCCCCAAGTTTCATTGTGAAACCCTTTTTTTTGGAAAAAAATCCCAAAAGAGGACCTCCATACGCAGGGGGAAAAGGCACTGCCAGGAAAAAGCCTATGAAAGACAGGCAACCCCTTGTTCTGTGGTAATGCTAGTGGGGGTTTCAAAGTGAATTTTCTTTTTATCACCTGAAAAACCGTGTTCAAGAAAAAAGTGTCACCAAGAGTAATTTGGGGGATGGAAGAACAAAGGCATGGGTACAAAGGGGAAAATTTTTCCCTTTATTGGTTCAAAGAAGGTTTGGCCGGTGTGAAAAAATACCCTGGAAAAAAAATTCCACCAAGTGCCTCCTGGTAGGACAATGCCCTGCTCATCCTCGACTTAGACCAAATGGTGGAGGATTTTTTTTCATCACAGTGAAGTTCTTCCCCCCTAATACCACCCCCTCCCTCCAGCCCATGGACCAGCAGATCATTTAAATTTAAAAAAACTCTACCCCAAAAGCAATGTTTAAAAGGGGGCTTTGATGTGACCTCAGACACTGAATTGACCATAAAATTTTGGAAAGATCCCTTCAATATCCTCAATTGCATAACTCTTATAGCACTACCAAAAAATGGGCCACCATTGAAGCAATCCTCTACAGCCTCACCAACCCTCCATTTCCCCCCGGCCCCCCAAAACAGTGCATCACCCCCAAAAACCCAGTTCAACTCCTAAAAAATGGAACAAGATTTAATTAATCATCCCCACATCACTGCACAGTGTTCCTGTGACTGCCTTCTCGACCCTTTCCTTTCCTGCTCTGCCGCCCTCCCCCGCTCCCGTGAGCCCAGTAAAACCGCCCCCCACCCCGCTTTAGTCATCGCTTGCAGTAAGCCCGTACCACCTGTCCACAGTGGTTGGAGCCACTGATCTTCCCTTTCCCCCCTCGCCTCCACCCACCTCCCATCCTTTTTTCCCGTATTTCCATCCTTCCCCATCTCGTCGATTCTTCGGGCCCTACAAGTCCAAAAATATGGATAAGGCTTGGCAGGGGGTGACTTCCCGGACTTTTAACTCTGCTTGGGAAAATTGTGGCCAGATTGTGTCCCGACAAAGATTTTTAAGGGGTTTTAAGCTGACAACCCTATGCCTGTTGTAACTATTGTGGCTTTGGGGGTTTCCCTGGGGTTGGAATTTATGGCTAGGATGTGGAAGAGTTGGGAGAGGACCACAATGAAGAGCTAACCACTGATGAGTTTTAAGGTTATCTAACAGCAACAGAAAAGCCTGTTGCTGTTGCAGATGAAGGAGGAAAAAGAGAGGAGAAAAAGGGGTTTTAGCAAAATAGCTATGATTTTAGTAGACTGGAACATTGGGAAATTTGGGCCCAAAAAAAGGGCTCGTGGGCGATATCGCCGATCGTAAATATCGCCCAGACCAATAACTTCACAAGAGCATAATTCCGTAAGTTTTCCATCAAATTTGATTTTTTTGTAAAGATTGGAAAAAGATTATCATTTAATAAGGGTTTTTTTTTTTTCCCAAAAATTTTCACCCTGGGAAAGAGGGGAAGGCCCCTTTGAACCCCCAAAAGGAAAGTCTGGAATGTAGAATAACCTGCAAAGCCGGGGGAAATACCACCCTGAGCAAGCTGAAACAACCCATATCTGCAACATGTTCAAGACAAAACAATGTCCCATTTTGGGGAAAAATCT
>WNWK01032183.1:0-22091 GCA_009830355.1 Cherax destructor
TCCCTGTCTATTGCTTCTCATATTGATGTTTCTTGTTAATGGATTTTAGTAAGTTGTTAGTTAGCCATGGGCAGCCAAACCCGTTTATATCAGATCACTTTTTGTTTAGCTAGTGGGGTAAAAGGTAGATGGGATACAAGGAAAATAGAAGCAGCAAGTAAGAAATTGAAGGTTTATAAACTAGAGGAGGAGGCAGTTAGGGTAAGATATAAACAAATGTTGGAGGATAGATGGGCTAGTGAGTAAAGGCAATGGGGTAGAAGATGTATGGGTAAGTTTAAGAATATAGCATTAGAGTGTTCAGCAGAAGTTTGTGGTTACAGGAAAGTGGGTGCGGGAGGGAAGTAGAGCAACTCGTGGAATGATGATGTAAAGAGAGTAATAAGAGAGAAAAAGTTAGCATATGAGAGGTTTTTACAAAGTTGAAGTGATGCAAGGAGGGAGGAGTATATGGAGAGAAAAGGAGAGGTTAAGAGAGTGGTGAAGCAATGTAAAAAGAGCAAGTGAGAGAGTGGGTGAGATGTTATCAACAAATTTTGTTGAAAATAAGAAAAAGTTTTGGAGTGAGATTAATAAGTTGAGGAAGCCTAGGGAACAAATGGATTTGACAGATAATAATAGGAGAGGAGAGTTATTAAATGGAAAGTTAGAGGTATTGGGAAGATGGAAGGAATATTTTGAGGAATTGTTAAATGTTGATGAAGATATGAAGATATATAGGGCAAGGAGGAATAACATCTTGTAGGAAGGAGAAGGAGCCAGTTGTGAGTGTGGGGGAAGTTCATGAGGCAGTGGGTAGAATGAAAGGGAGTAAGTTAGCAGGGATTGATTGGATAAAGATAGAAATGTTAAAAGCAGGTGGGGATATAGTTTTGGAGTGGTTGGTGCTTTTATTTAATAACTGTATGGAAGAGAATAAAGTACCTAGGGATTGGCACAGAGCATGCATAGTTCCTTTGTATAAAGGCAAACGGGAAAAGAGAGAGTGCAAAAATTATAGGGGAATAATTCTGTTGAATATACCTGGTAAAGTGTATGATAGAGTTATTATTGAAAGAATTAAGAGTAAGACGGAGAGTAGGATAGCAATTGAACAAGGAGGCTTTAGGAAAGGTAGGGGGTGTGTAGACCAAGTGTTTACTGTGAAAAATATAAGTCAACAGTATTTTGATAAGGGTAAAGAGGTTTTTGTGGCATTTATGGATTTGGAAAAGGCGTATGACAGGGTGGATAGGGAAGCAGTGTGGCAGATGTTGCAAATGTATGGAATAGGAGGTAGGTAATTGAAATCAGTGAAGAGTTTTTACAAAGATAGTTAGGCTCAGGTAGGTAGTAAATTAGTAGACAGTAACCGCCAATGGAGGTACTACCGTCCTGCCAAGTGAGTGTAAAATGGAAGCCTGTTCATAATTAATCCGTTCCAGAGGGCCCAGCAAACACCGAATATCACGAACTCCAAATCTATTTTCCCCATAAGAAATAATGAAAATAAAATTAATCCGTTCCAGACACCCAAAAGTATTAAAATAAATTAAGTTTCTACATTAAATATACATTAAATTACACAGAAAACAATGAGAAATAAAAATTAAATACTACAATAACATGTCACTTACCTTTATTGAAGAGTTGTTGATGTGGAAGATGGGAGGAGGAGAGGATGGAGGAGTTGCTAGTGTTTGAAGGGAATCCCCTTCCATTAACACTACAGGTACCAAGTTCTTTTCTGGGGTTACTGGCCTTTTTCTTTTAATGCCACTAGGACCAGGTTGAGAGTCGCTGGACCCCTCTCTAACAAAAAATCTGTCCAGGGAGCTCTGTGTCTGGAGTTTCTTTAAAACTTCCCTGAAATGGAACACCACATTGTCATTGTACATGTTGCCAGCATGGCCTGCAACAGCTTAGTTAGGGTGATATTCATCCATAAAGCCTTGCACCCTGCTCCACATTCCACAAATCTCCTTAATCATTGAAGAAGGCACCTTCCTCCATCTCTGTTCCTCCTCCTCCTCTGAACCATTTTCCTGAACTGTGGTCTGTTGTTGCTGTTGCTGTTGAAGCTCTTGCAGATCTTCAGTGGTTATCTCTTCATTGTCCTCCTCCACCAACTGTTCCACATCCTCGGTACTAACATCCAACCCCATGGACTTGCCCAGTGCCACAATTTCTTCCACAACAGGCTCAGGCTCAGGGTTCTGAGGCTCATCCCCAAAACCTTCAAAATCCCTCTTTGGGACACAGTCTGGCCACAATTTTCTCCAGGCAGAGTTCAAAGTCCTGGTAGTCACTCCCTCCCAAGCCTTACCTATAAAGTTTACACAATGCAGGATAGTGAAATGATCTTTCCAAAGCACTTTTGAAACATTGCTTTGGTGTAGAGTTTTAAAGTTTGAAATGACCTGCTGGTCCATGGGCTGGAGGAGAGGAAGTGGTATTAGGGGCAAGAACTTCACGTTGATAAACTTAAAGTCCTGCACAATTTGCTCTTCCAAGTCTGGAGGATGACAAGGAGCATTGTCCATTATCAGGAGGCACTTAAGTGGCAAATTATTTTCCCTCAAGATATTTCTTCACACTGGGGCCAAACACTTCATGGAACCAATCAAAGAAAATTTCCCTAGTGACCCATGTCTTATTGTTAGACTTCCACATCACACACAAATTAGCCTTAGCGACACTGCATCTCTTAAACCCTCGGGGATTTTCAGAGTGATACACCAGTAAAGGCTTCACTTTAAAATCCTCGCTAGCATTACTACACAACATAAGAGTTAGCCTGTCTTTCATAGGCTTGTGTCCTGGCAGTGCCTTTTCCTCTTGTGTAATGAAGGTCCTGTTTGGCATTTTCTTTCAAAACAGGCCTGTTTCGTCACAAACACTTGTTGGGGTTTGAATTGTTCAGCCTCTATGTACCCCTTGAATTCCTACACATATTTTTCAGCCACACTTTGGTCAGAACTGGCTGCCTCACCATGCCTTATCACACTATGTATGCTACTACACTTCTTAAATCTGTCAAACCAGCCTTTGCTGGCTTTAAATTTGTTCACTTCAGCACTCGTTGCAGGCATTTTCTTGACGAGATCATCATGCAACTGCCTTGCTTTTTCAGATATTATCGCCTGCGTAACACTATCTCCTGCTAATTGTTTCTCATTGATCCACACCAACAATAACCTCTCTACTTCTTCCAGCACTTGCGATCTCTGTTTTGTGACCATACTTTCACCTTTCGCAACAACAGCGTCCTTGATTTCCTTTCCCTTGGCAACAATGGAAGTGATGGTTGAATGGGCTTTGCCATACTGCCTGGACAGCTCAGCCATGCGAACTCCACTTTCATATTTTGCTATTATCTCCTTCTTCAATTCTACCGTATTTCTGACATTCTTTACCACAGGCCTGGCACTAGGAGCTTTCTTGGGGCCCATGATGGCTTATTTAGCAGTTGCAAGCACTAAAAACACTGGAATAATGACAAAATATATGGAATGAATGCGTGGGTGGCAGTCGCTCGCTGGTAAACAATAGCACACTGACGCTGAATGGAGTGCCCAGGCCCGCTCAGGCCATGCGTAATCGTCTGGGACGAATCATGAACTCCGAGCGGATTCGCGAACACCGAACAAATATTTCCGCGAAAAAACATCACGAACTCCGACGCTAACGAACTGCGGGGGTCCACTGAAATTGTTTTACATGATGGTAAGATTGCTGGTGTCTTTTTTCTGTCTCATTAACATGCAAGATTTCAGGTACGCCTTGCTACTTCTACTTAAACTTAGGTCACACTACACATGCATGTACAAGCATATATATACACACCCTTCTAGGTTTTCTTTTATTTTCTTACTAATTCTTGTTTATTTCCTCTTATCTCCATTGGGAAGTGGAACGGAATTTTCCCTCCGTAAGCCATCCGTGTCGTAAAAGGCGACTAAAATGCCGGGAGCAAGGGGCTTGTAATCCCTTCTCCTGTATAAATTACTAAAGTTAAAAGATAAACTTTCGTTTTCTTTTGGGCCACACCGCTCGGTGGGAAACGGCCGACGTGTTGAAAGAAAGAAAGAAAAAGAGAAACTTATGTTTTTCTTCTTGGGTCATCCTGCTTCGATGGGATGCGGCCAGTGCATTGAAAGAAGAAGTGAGGCTCAGGTTAGAGTATGTAGGAGAGAGGGAGATTACTTCCCAGTAAAAGTAGGCCTTAGACAAGGATGTGTGATGTCACCGTGGTTGTTCAATATATTTATGGAAGGGGTTGTAAGAGAAGTGAATGCAAGGGTCTTGGCAAGAGGTGTGGGGTTAAAAGATAAAGAATCTAACACAAAGTGGGAGTTGTCACAGTTACTCTTTGCTGAAGACACTGTGCTTTTGGGAGATTCTGAAGAGAAGTTGCAGAGGTTGGTGGATGAGTTTGGTAGGGTATGTAAAAGAAGAAAATTAAAAGTGAATATTGGAAAGAGTAAGGTGGTGAGGATAACAAAAAAATTAGGTGACGAAAGATTGGATATCAGATTGGAGGGAAAGAGTATAGAGGAGGTGAATGTATTCAGATATTTAGGAGTGGATGTGTCAGCAGATGAGTCTATGAAAACAAGATGAATCATAGAATTGATGAGGGGAAAAAGGTGAGTGGTGCACTTAGGAGTCTGTGGAGGCAAAGAACTTTGTCCATGGAAGCAAAGAGGGGAATGTATGAGAGTATAGTTATACCAACATTTTTATATGGGTGTGAAACATGGGTGGTGAATGTTGCAACAAGAAGAAGGCTGGAGGCAGTGGAGATGTCGTGTCTGAGGGCAATGTTTGGTGTGAATATAATGCAGAGAATTTGTAGTTTGGAAATTAGGAGGAGGTGCAGGATTACCAAAACTATTATCCAGAAGGCTGAGGACAGGTTGTTGAGGTGGTTTGGACATGTAGAGAGGACGGAACAAAATAGAATTACTTCGAGGGTGTATAATTCTGTAGTGGAGGGAAGGCAGGGTAGGGGTTGGCCTAGGAAAGGTTGGAGGGAGGGGGTAAAGGAGGTTTTGTGTGTGAGGGGCTTGGACTTCTAGCAAGCATGCGTGAGTATTTTAGATTGGAGCGAATGGAGACAGATGGTTTTAGGACTTGACGTGTTGTTGGAGTATGAGCAAGGTAACACTTATGAAGGGATTCAGGGAAACCGGCAGGCTGGACTTGAGTCCTGGAGATGGGAAGTACAGTGTCTGCACTCTGAAGGAGGGGTGTTAATGATGCAGTTTTATAACTGTAGTATAAGCGCACCTCTTTCAAGACAATGATGGAGTGAATGATGATGAAAGTTTTTCTTTTTTGGGCCACCCTGCCTTGGTGGGAGACGGCTGATGTATTAACAATAAAAAAAAATATAGGTATCTAGGCTTTGAGGTCCCACTACTTGGACCTGTTGTAACGAGACTTTGTCACCAATACAAAGAAAGGCTGAGCACACTTAGAGTTGTGGCAGGTTTTCATCCAATGATCTAATATAAGCAAGATACAGTAGAACGTCATTTAGCACGATAGTTACGTTCCTGAAAAAGTCGTGTTAGATAATTTCGTGTTAAATAATTAAAAGAACTAATGGGAAAAATAGGGTTACGTTCCTGGGAGTCCCCAAAAAGCCAAACAAGTTTTTTTTAGACCAACAGATCTTACAAAAATAAAAGTGAATATGTAATTGTAGTTCATTATCGTGATGTATTATGTTGTTTTTACTGCTTAAGACTACAAATGTAATAGAAATAATAGTATTTACCTTAAATTGTGGGTGCTGGTGTTTGTGGATGATTGTGAAGAGAGTGGAGAGTTATGCTGTGGCCCTACTGGGCTAAGGTGGATAGTAGAAGTTCTTGAACTGAAGTCGATGGTTGAACTGAGTGTCTAACTTTAAGTCAGTCAAGTCAGTCAGTAAGTCAGTCATTCAGTAAGTCAGTCAAGCCATTCAGTAAGTCAGTCAAGTCATTCAGTAAGTCAGTCAAGTCATTCAGTAAGTCAGTCAAGTCATTCAGTAAGTCACTCAAGTCATTCAGTAAGTCAGTCAAGTCCTTCAGTAAGTCAGTCAAGTCATTCAGTAAGTCAGTCAAGTCATTCAGTAAGTCAGTCAAGTCATTCAGTAAGTCAGTCAAGTCATTCAGTAAGTCAGTCAAGTCATTCAGTAAGTCAGTCAAGTCATTCAGTAAGTCAGTCAAGTCATTCAGTAAGTCAGTCAAGTCATTCAGTAAGTCAGTCAAGTCATTCAGTCAGTCAGTCATTCAGTAAGTCAGTCAAGTCATTCAGTCAGTCATTCAGTCAGTCAGTCAAGTCAGTCAGTCAGTCATTCAGTCAGTCAAGTCATTCAGTCAGTCAAGTCAGTCAGTCAGTCAAGTCAGTCAGTCAGTCAGTCAGTCATTCAGTCAGTCACACAAACTTATGTTTACATCTTTTTATGTGTACAAAGTAACACTTCATTACGACCACGGGTTGTCTTGTCTAATATCTTTGTTTTCTTCGTTAATTCAAGATCAAAACACAATTCACTCTCTCTTATTCTTCACAAACAGCTGGCTTGTAGCCAGGACTTCTTGACGCGTATGAAATACGTACAAATGCTGGGATGGTGGGGTCCGTGGTGGCTGGGTAAGGCGGGTGGTGTCTGCTGAACCACAACAACAGTAGTAGTAACAAGACTGCTTGTGAGAATGGTTATTTGTTTTTCCTTCCCAAACTGTAAGTAAGTTTATTCAGGTATACACAGATACAGTTACGAAGATTATCATACATAGCAGCATATGTGTAGAGAACCTAGGATAACCCAAAAAAGTCAGAGTGACTTAGTATATTTCCATTGACTGACTTTTTTTGGGTTATCCTAGGTTCTCTACACATATGCTGCTATGTATGATAATGTATGTAACTGTACTCACCTAATTGTGGTTGCAGGAGTCGAGACTCAGCTCCTGGCCCCGTGTATCTGAATAAACTTACAGTTTGCAGGAAGGAAAAACAAATTCCCTTTTCCTCAAAGCATGAGGGTTCTTAGGCAGTAAATAACCATGGGCTTACACTTGAAATCACCTGATACATTACCGAAAAGGAGCAAGGTGAAGCGATCCTTTGCTGTCTTGAAGCCTGGTGCACTTTTCTCTTGCTGACTGATATAAGTTCGTGTTGGCATTTTCTTCCAGAAAACACTTGTCTCGTCAGCATTAAACACTTGATGTGGCTCATAGCCACCCTTAGTAGGACCCCCACTGACTCAATGGTTTAACCCACCGCGGGCGACCGCGCTCAAAATTTTTCCCCTCCTGCCGAATCGTGTAATATCATCTTTACGCCGTGTAAGATGATAATGTGTCGCAAATCTTAAATCGTGCAATACCCGTAACGTGCAACATAATCTCGTGCTAAATGACGTTCTACTGTACATCATTTTCACAGTTTTAACATTAGCACCATACCTTACCTGGAGAGGGTTTCGGAGGTCAATGCCCCCGCGGCTGACGTACGAACCACAGCTCAGCTGGTCAGGTACTGACTTTAGGTTCCTGTCCAGTGCCTTCTTGAAGACAGCCAGGGGTCTATTGGTAATCCCCCTCATGTATTCTGGGAGGCAGTTGAAGTCTTGGGCCCCCAGACAGTTATTGTGTTGTCTCTCAGTGTACTCGTGGTGCCCCTGCTTTTCATGGGGGGATGTTGCATTTCCTGCCGAGTCTTTTGCTTTCATAGGGAGTGATTTTCGTGTGCAAGTTTGGTATTAATCCCTCTAGGATATACACTTGGTGTGTGTGTGTACTCACCTAGTTGTACTCACCTAGTTGTGGTTGCAGGGGTCGAGTCATAGCTCCTGGCCCCGCCTCTTCACTGGCCGCTACTGGGTCACTCTCCCTGCGCCATGAGCTTTATCATACCTTTTCTTAAAGCTATGTATGGAGCCTGCCTCTACTACATCACTTCCTAAACTATTCCACTTCCCGACCACTCTGTGACTGAAGAAATACTTCCTAACATCTCTGTGATTCATCTGAGTCTTCAACTTCCAACTGTGTCCCCTTGTTGCTGTGTCCCATCTCTGGAACATTCTGTCTTTGTCCACCTTGTCAATTCCTCTCAGTATCTTATATGTCGTTATCATGTCCCCCCTATCTCTCCTGTCCTCCAGTGTCGTCAGGTCGATTTCTCTTAACCTCTCCTCGTAGGACATACCCCTTAGCTCCGGGACTAGTCTTGTTGCAAACCTTTGCACTTTCTCTAGCTTCTTTACGTGCTTGGCTAGGTGTGGGTTCCAAACTGGCGCTGCATACTCTAGTATGGGCCTAACGTACACAGTGTACAGGGTCCTGGATGATTCTTTGTTAAGATGTCGGAATGCTGTTCTTAGGTTTGCTAGGCGCCCATATGCTGCAGCAGTTATTTGGTTGATGTGCGCCTCAGGAGATGTGCCTGGTGTTATACTCACCCCAAGATCTTTTTCCTTGAGTGAGGTTTGTAGTCTTTGGCCCCCTAGGCTGTACTCCATCTGCAGTCTTCTTTGCCCTTCCCCAATCTTCATGACTTTGCACTTGGTGGGGTTGAACTCCAGGAGCCAATTGCTGGACCAGGCTTGCACCCTGTCCAGATCCCTTTGTAGTTCTGCCTGGTCCTCGTTCGATTGAATTCTTCTCATCAACTTCACATCATCTGCAAACAGGGACACTTCAGAGTCTGTTCCTTCCGTCATGTCGTTCACAAATACCAGAAACAGCACTGGTCCCTGGACTGACCCCTGTGGAACCCCACTCGTCACTGGCGCCCACTCTGACACTTCGCCACGTACCATGACTCGCTGCTGTCTTCCTGACAGGTATTCCCTGATCCATTGTAGTGCCTCCCCTGTTACCCCTGCCTGGTCCTCCAGCTTCTGCACTAGCCTCTTGTGTGGAACTGTGTCAAACGCCTTCTTACAATCCAAGAATATGCAATCTACCCACCCCTCTCTCTCTTGTCTTATTGCTGTCACCCTGTCGTAGAACTCCAGTAGGTTTGTGACACAGGATTTCCCGTCCCTGAAACCGTGTTGGCCGTCGTTGATAAGCTCATTTCTTTCTAGGTGCTCCACCACTCTTCTGACTATCTTCTCCATGACTTTGCATACTATACATGTCAGTGACACTGGTCTGTAGTTTAGTGCTACATTCCTGTCTCCTTTTTTAAAAATTGGAACTACATTTGCTGTCTTCCATACCTCAGGTAGTTGCCCTGTTTCGATAGATGTGTTGAAGATTGTTGTTAGGGGTACACATAGCTCCTCTGCTCCCTCTCTCAGGACCCATGGAGAGATGTTTTCCGGCCCCATCGCCTTTGAGGTATCTAGCTCGCTTAGTAGCCTCTTCACTTCCTCCTCAGTTGTGTGTATTGTGTCCAGTACCTGATGGTGTACCCTACCTCTCTGTGAAATGCAGCTACCACCCCAGCCCCACCCTGGGGTCGACAGAGCACCAGACGATGCCATATTGTCTATTCCCTCAGGTAGAGACTTGGAGTGGATACAAAAAAATATGGGAATATAGAGATCAAATAAAAAGGGAACATTACTAGAATATGGGAGAATAGACGGTAGCGGTCTATTCTCTTGGGAGTATGCTGCCACCACCTGCTCTTTTAATAGTGGAAGGGATAAAAGAAACGATAGTCATAGGAGAAGGGAGGAAAAACAAGGAGTTTGGGTTAGAGCAGGAGAAAACCCAGTGAGAAATAATACAGGATAGTTAAAACAAGATAGGGGTCCTGATAAGTACTGGCTCTTAGGGTAGCATGGGCTGAAAACACGAGCAGTAGGCGCCTTATCAGGGGCTTGACTCTCCACAGAAAAATGATAACATCAATAGGTTATTTAATTTAGTCTCTGACACATGGACCTTGTATACATGGCTCAAAGGGGGAAGTAAAACATACCCAGATATAACCACTTACAATTTAATAAACACATTACAAGTGTATCTGAAATTGTTTATACCAAAGAAGAAACATTTATAGTAGCACATAATTATTATAGCATGCCTGGCTTACTGATGTTAAAACTACCTCCCCACATAGTTCCCAAGGAACTCCATTGCTTTCCATACTGAAGTTTAAGTGCCTTGATCCATTCCTGCTTTGGGATGCTTTTGAGACCTTCAAATCCCAGATTACAAGCCTGGTCTGATCCTCTGGGACTATAGTGTTCAAGGTCTCTCTAGCACTATCCTCTCCTCAGTATCTCTGGTGGATCTCTCCTACTTTGGAGGCATACCTTTGGGGGTGCCTGGTTGCTAACCCCAAGCCTGCTCCTACTCTTGAGGCATCTCTTTGGGGGGGTGCCTGGTTGCTGCTAAACTTGTTAGCAGCAGTATAATCAATATGAGAAGTTCAAAAAGGCTTCTTAAGCTGACAAAGGTGTGAGAGTGGTCATGGGAACTCTTCCTCGTGTTCCCTCCCTTGTTTTGATTAGCATTCCCTCTCATGTACACAAACTCTTTACAAATTTCGACACAAGACGGTCAACTTGCCTCTATAAACCTTATTTTTACTCACAATAATTATTACAATGAATACTAATACTAGAAAAATAATCAGACACAAAGAAAATTAATGTTATACACTATACAGTGGTACCCCAACTTAAGATATTTTTTCATTCCAGAATGCTGTTCAAGTGCCATTACCAAACGAATTTATCCCCATAAGGAATGATGTAAAATAGACTAGTCCTTTTAGACCCCCAAAATTACACTTACAAAAGCATTTAAAAAAATAAACTTACATAAAAGGGTGAGTTTGGGGACCATCGTAAGTCGGGGTACCACTGTATTCCAGATTAACAAAAATTCTAGAGAAAACATATTGGAACATACAATAACAGAGCAACAGAATGCGAAGATGGTCACAGTTCAAATACATTTCTTGAGTTAATTAACAGCATTTATTTCTTTCCCCTGAGTTACAGAACCATGCACATGGTAAATAGGTAAGGATATAGACAAGAAATATAAGTGAGGACAGTCATGAAATTTTCACAACTAATATTTATCACACCTTACATAAATAATGCTTGAGTGGCTGATTTGCTCCATTACATCTGCCTTTCTGGAGGCCCTTCTATCTCCTCTGTGAACACCTCTTTGAATCTCATGTTGAGCTCCTCACACACTTCGCGGTCATTCCTTGTGACCTCCCCTCCTTCCTTCCTCAGCCTGATCACCTGGTCCTTGACTGTTGTCCTCCTCCTGATGTGGCTGTACAGCAGCTTTGGGTCAGATTTGTCTTTCGCTGCTATGTCATTCTCATACTGTCTTTGGGCCTCCCTTCTGACCTGTGCATATTCATTTCTGGCCCTACGACTGCTCTCCTTATTCTCCTGGGTTCTTTGCCTTCTGTACCTCTTCCATTCCCTTGTACACTTGGTTTTGGCTTCCCTGCACCTTTGGGTGAACCATGGGCTCATCCTGGCTTTTTCGCTTCTGTTACCCTTGGGTATAAAACTCTCCTCAGCTTCCTTGCAAATTGTTGTCATATATTCCATCATCTCGTCTACTGACTTCCCTGCCAGCTCTCTGTCCCACTGAACTCCGTGCAGGAAGTTCCTCATGCCCACGTAGTCACCTTTCTTGTAGTTTGGCTTCATTCGTGCAGCCCTTCCTGCTTCCCCCTCCACATGTAACTTTACTATATATTCGAAGCTTAGAACCATATGATCACTGGCCCCAAGGGGGCTTTCATGTGTGATGTCCTCAATATCTGCACTACTAAGGGTGAATACTAGGTCCAGTCTCGCTGGTTCGTCCTCTCCTCTCTCTCTGGTAGTGTCCCTTATGTGTTGGTACATGAGATTTTCCAGTACCGCCTCCAGCATCTTAGCCCTCCATGTTTCTTGGCCCCCATGTGGCTCTAAGCTCTCCCAATCGATTTCCTTATGGTTGAAGTCACCCATGATCAGTAGCTTCGCCCTGCTCGCATGGGCCCTTCTGGCCACTTCGGCCAGTGTGTCAATCATCGCTCTATTACTCTCGTCATATTCTTGCCTTGGCCTCCTGCTGTTCGGTGGTTGCGCGTTTTGGGTATTACGCGATTGAAGAATTGCGGCACATTTTTATCTAACACGACGTAAACCTTATATTACGCGATTCGCTGGAGGGGAAAAATTTTGAGCCCGCGGTCGCCTGCAGTAGGTTAAACCATTGAGTCAGTGGGGGTCCTACTAAGGGTGGCTATGAGCCACAACAAGTGTTTAATGCTGACGAGACAAGTGTTTTCTGGAAGAAAATGCCAACATGAACTTATATCAGTCAGCAAGAGAAAAGTGCACCAGGCTTCAAGACAGCAAAGGATCGCTTCACCTTGCTCCTTTTGGGTAATGCATCAGGTGATTTCAAGTGTAAGCCCATGGTTATTTACCGCTGTAAGAATCCTCATGCTTTGAGGAAAAGGGAATTTGTTTTTCCTTCGCAAAACTAAGTTTATTCAGGTATACAGAGATAGTTACATTGATTATCATACATAGCAGCATATGTGTCAGAGAACCTAGGATAACCCAAAGTGTTATCCTAGAGAACCTAGGATAACCCAAAGTGTTATCCTAGAGAACCTAGGATAACCCAAAGTGTTATCCTAGAGAACCTAGGATAACCCAAAGTGTTATCCTAGAGAACCTAGGATAACCCAAAGTGTTATCCTAGAGAACCTAGGATAACCCAAAGTGTTATCCTAGAGAACCTAGGATAACCTTCAAAGTGTTATCTAGAGAACCTAGGATAACCCAAAGTTTGGGTTATCCTAGGTTCTCTACACATATGCTGCTATGTATGATAATCTTTGTAACTGTATCTGTGTATACCTGAATAAACTTATAGTTTGCAGGAAGAAAAAGCAACCATTCCCTCAAGCGGCCGGTGCTAATGTTGTGGAACAGCTGGGGAGACCACCCGCCTTCCCATGCTACCCCTCCCCCAACAACACCCTACCATCCCAGCATTCGTACGTATTCCATACGCGTCAAGCCAGCTGTGTTTGTCAAGAATAAGAGTGAATTGTGTTTTGATCTTTAAATTACTATATCTTGTATCTGCCAAGCAATCATGTCACCCAGTAGGCATACAAGTGTTGCTCAAAGTGGCAAGAAAATGTTTAAGCATTTATTAAGTCTTAGAACTAACGAAGAAAAAGATATTAGACAAGACATAACCTGTGGCTGTAATGAAGTGTTACTTTGTACACACAAAAAGATGTAAACATAAGTTTGTGTGACTAACTTACTGAATGACTTGACTGACTGACTTACTGAATGACTTGTCTGACTGACTTACTGAATGACTTGTCTGACTGACTTACTGAATGACTTGACTGACTGACTTACTGAATGACTTGACTGACTGACTTACTGAATGACTTGACTGACTGACTTACTGAATGACTTGACTGACTGACTTACTGAATGACTTGACTGACTGACTTACTGAATGACTTGACTGACTTACTGAATGACTTGACTGACTTACTGAATGTCTTGACTGACTTACTGAATGTCTTGACTGACTTACTGAATGTCTTGACTGACTTACTGAATGTCTTGACAGACTTACTGAATGACTTGACTGACTTAATGAATGACTTGACTGACTTAATGAATGACTTGACTGACTTAATGAATGACTTGACTGACTTACTGAATGTCTTGACTGACTTAATGAATGTCTTGACTGACTTACTGAATGTCTTGACTGACTTACTGAATGTCTTGACTGACTTAATGAATGACTTGACTGACTTAATGAATGACTTGACTGACTTACTGAATGTCTTGACTGACTTACTGAATGTCTTGACTGACTTACTGAATGTCTTGACTGACTTACTGAATGTCTTGACTGACTTAATGAATGACTTGACTGACTTAATGAATGACTTGACTGACTTAATGAATGACTTGACTGACTTAATGAATGACTTGACTGACTTAATGAATGACTTGACTGACTTACTGAATGACTTTATTAAAGTTAGAGACACTCAGTACAACTATCGACTTCAGTTCCAGAATCTCTACTATCCACCTCAGCCCAGTAGGGCCACAGCATAACTCTCCACTCTCTTCACAATCATCCACAAACATCAGCACCCACAATTTAAGGTAAATACTATTATTTCTGTTACATTTGTAGTCTTAAGCAGTAAAAACAACGTAATACATCACGATAATGAACTACAATTACATATTCTCTTTTATATTTGTAAGATCTGTTGGTCTAAAAAAACTTGTTTGGCTTTTTGGGGACTCTCAGGACTGTAACCCTATTTTTCCCATAAGTTCTTTTAATTATCTAACACGATTTTACCTAACACGATGTTTTCAGGACTGTAACTACCGTGCTAAATGAGGGTCTACTGTACCACCTTGGGACCTCCAGACTGTAGCAATCCTACTATGTAATCCCCAGTTTCTCCTCTGTCTCCTCTCTCCAGCTCTTCAAAATCCCATCGGTTTTTGATCAGCAGTGCCACTCCTCCACCCCCTCTGTTCTCTCTGTCTTTCCTCAGGATCTGGTATCCCATTGGGAAGATGGCATCTGTTATCATACCTGTGAGCTTGGTTTCTGTGAGAGCTATTATATCCAGTGAAGCCTCTTTGACTCTTTCGTGCCACTTCTCCCACTTATTTGTTATTCCATCAGCATTAGTGTACCATACCTTCAGTTTCCTCTCTAACACTGTGTTTTGGGGGGTCTGCAAGGGTGGGGGACCTGGCGGTGTACTGTGGGATTCTATGGTGGAGTGTTGAGTGGGGGCTGTGAGTGTGGGTTATAGCTTGTGTTGGGATAGTGTGCTTGGTTGTTGGTTGTTGGGGATGGTTCTATGTGTGCTTGTTCTTGTTGCTCTGCCCTGCTCGGGTTGTCCTCTACTGATTCTGTCCTTGTCTCTCTTCGTAGCTCCTTCCGCCTTTGTGCCCTCTCCCTCAGCTGCTGTCGTTCTGTTTTTGTTGTCCCGGTCTAAGAACACCCACTTGTATTCTCCCGTTTCCTTCAGTCGTGGTTTCTCTTGGAGGATTCTGTCCCACCCTGTTTCTGTCCAGAGAATCAGCTTGAGCGGTCGTTTTCTCCCCTTCGAGTACCCCCCTATTCTTTGAAAATTTACAATCTCGGACATGTCTTCTTCGCCTATTTCTTTGAGTATGCTCTCAATCTCCTTTCTTTCTGCCTGCCGTCTTTCAGTGTGTGTCCTTCCCTCACTCTCCTGCAGCCCATGAATAAACACTGCCTTTGCCCTCTCCTCCTCCCATTGCTTCTCCCTCTGCAACTCTGGTTCCTGTCTGTATATGGCCATTTTCTCCCTTTTTTTTCCTGTAGCTCTTGGTGGAGTGATCGTTTCTCAGCATTTGCCCTGATACCCTCTCCACCTGCTCCCAGCTTCTCACCCCCTTTGTTCCTTGGCCCTGCTTGGTAGGCAGATACGGCCGTAGCGTTAGTTATATCTCCTTCCTTCCCGATGGGCCCCCTTGATGCTGTGTCTTTTCTGGTCAGTACCCCTGTATCCTGCTTCAGCCTGTTTACCTCAACTTCTAGGCCCCTTATCCTGGCTACTGCAGCTTCAGCTTGTGACTCCCAATTCTTCTTCTCCTCCAACCTCTTTTCCAGTTTCACAGACAGCTCTCTCTCCATTTTTGCAGAAAGCTCTCCTAGTTTTCTCTCCCACTCTTGTTCCATCCTTTTGCACTGCTCTTCCATCCATTCTTCTTTGCCAGGACCATTCTTGCCTATTACATCTATAGAACACTCTATGCAAATATTAACCCACCACTCAAACTTCTCCTTACCAATTTTAACAGGACACATGACCATAACACTAGACACAGATCACTCCTCGATGTTCCCCGTGTCCATCTAACACTATGTAAACACTCAATGCATATAAAATGCACGAAAATTTGGAATTCATTACCTGTCATTGCCAAAGAAACCCTGCCTTTACCCCAATTCAAAACGATGCTAAAAAACCACCTTCTCACACAAACTAAGTGCTCAATATCACACATTCCCAACAAAGTAGAATAATCACTTAATGTAAAAACCTGACTAATCACTTAAATGTAAAAACCTGTTATGAATAATACATACTAAGCTAACTATTTCCATAACATTTACATTATAATGACCACGTAAACTGTAACTGCAATGCAATTAATTGTTTTAAATTGTTATCTCACTCAATTAGTTGCATTGCTACAATTAATTGATATGTTCAACTTATATTCAAACTTTATAACTTAGATACGCAATTATACTTATTTTATAAATTATCAACCATAACTTTTTACAGTGTAGTCTATAATTAAGTAGTCCTAAGAATGCCCGCAATGCACAGCATATTAGGGGCTTTTGGCATGTACATCTCATTAATACCTATGTATCTTGTCTACCTAACCATGTATCATTGTACTATGTCTCAATAAAGTATTATTATTATTATTATTATTATTATTATAATTATTAGATAGAGATGGGGAGAGAGAGAGAGAGAGAGAGGATTTGGGGACTAGAGAGAGGAGGGGGGAGGGAAAGGTAGAGAAAGAGAGGGAGAGATGAGGAGGGAGGGGTGGGGATGGGGAGAGGGAGAAGGAGGGATGAGGATGGGGAGAGGGAGAGAGAGATAGGGAGATATTGTGTGTGAGAGGGAAAGAATGAATGTGAGAGGGTGTGTGAGTGAGAATGTGAGAGTGTGTGTGAGTGTGAGAGTGTAGGAGAGGGGGAGAGTGTAAGGGGAGAGTGAGGCAGGGGGCAAGGGAGTGATGGAGGAAGTAATAGAGGGAAGAATGCAAAATCCCAAGTTTTACCTAAACTACTCCACCTTAAACATTTCCAACAATAAATTCATTAAATAACACATTAAAACAAAGCAGGTGACCTAAATAACTTACCACCTTTTATATACAAAAAGCCTCTCAAGTTCTCTCACCAATTATTGCAACACTCTTTAACAAATCCATTGAATCCTCTACCTTCCCATCAATACTCAAAATAGCGAGGGTCACCCCAATACATAAAGGAGGAGATCAAACAGACCTGAATAACTACAGGCCAATATCTAACTTACCCCTTCTCTCCAAAATCTTTGAAAAATTAATTCATAGACAAATATATTCCTACCTCACCTCCAACAACGTACTCAACCACTGTCAATCTGGATTCAGGCCTAATAAAAATACAAATGATGCCATTATACACATGTTAGAAATAATTTACACCGCCCTTGAGAAAAAAGAAATCCCAGTGGGAATCTTCATTGATTTACGTAAAGCTTTTGATACAGTTGACCATGATCTGTTACACCTAAAATTATCACACTATGGTATAAGAGGACACTCCCTCAACTACCTAAAATCATACCTTAGCAACAGAAACCAATATGTGTACACAAATGGAGCTAGCTCCACCGCGCAAACTATTACCATAGGTGTCCCACAGGGAAGTGTTCTTGGCCCACTACTCTTTCTCATTTACATTAACGACCTACCAAATGCATCTCAACTACTCAAACCCATACTTTTTGCAGATGACACTACATACGTTATCTTGCACCCAAGCCCAGACATACTAGCCAACACTGCAAATACTGAATTGCAGAAAATATCTACCTGGCTGATGACCAACAAACTTACTCTCAATATTGATAAAACCTATTTTATCCAGTTTTGGGAACAGAGCTACAAACGCACCACTTAACATAATGATAAACGGGTCCCCTATCACAAAACTCACAGAGGGAAAATTCTTAGGAATTCATCTTGACAGTGGCCTCAAATTTCAGACACATATACAACAAATTTCCAAGAAAGTCTCAAAGACCGTGGGAATACTATCCAAGATACGGTACTATGTTCCACAACCAGCTCTCCTTACCCTATATCACTCACTCATTTATCCCTACCTCACCTATGGAATCTGCGCATGGGGCTCTACATCAATAACTCATCTCAGACCACTAATAACACAACAAAAGGCAGCAGTTAGAATGATAACAAATTCACACTCCAGACAACATACTCCACCAATATTCAAAAACCTAAACTTACTCACCATACAAGACATCCATACTTTTTACTGTGCCTATTACATACATAGAATACTCTATGCAAATATTAACCCACCACTCAAACTTCTCCTTACCAATTTTAACAGGACACATGACCATAACACTAGACACAGATCACTCCTCGATGTTCCCCGTGTCCATCTAACACTATGTAAAAACTCAATGCATATAAAAGGCACGAAAATTTGGAATTCATTACCTGTCATTGCCAAAGAAACCCTGCCTGTACCCCAATTCAAAACGATGCTAAAAAACCACCTTCTTACCCAAAGCTAAATGCTCAATATCAAACATTCCCAACAAAGTAGAATAATCACTTAATGTAACAACCTGACTAATCACTTAATGTAACAACCTGACTAATCACTTAATGTAACAACCTGACTAATCACTTAAATGTAAAAACCTGTTATGAATAATACATACTAAGCTAACTATTTCCATAACATTTACATTATAATGACCACGTAAACTGTAACTGCAATGCAATTAATTGTTTTAAATTGTTATCTCACTCAATTAGTTGCATTGCTACAATTAATTGATATGTTCAACTTATATTCAAACTTTATAACTTAGATACGCAATTATACTTATTTTATAAATTATCAACCATAACTTTTTACCATGTAGTCTAGAATTAAGTCGTCCTAAGAATGCCCGCAATGCACAGCATATTAGGGGCTTTTGGCATGTACATCTCATTAATAACAATGTATCTTGTCTACCATGTATCATTGTACCATGTCTCAATAAAGTATTATTATTATTATTATTATTATTATTATTATAATGGGGGAAGGGAGGGAGCGGAGGAGGAGAGGGAGAGAGGAAAAAGCGAGAGAAAGTAGTGTGAGGCAGGGGCAGGGGAGAGTGATGGAGTGGTGGGGAGTGGGAAGGGGCTAGACGGAAGGGGAGTGGAAGGAAGGAAAAGAGGGAAGAATGGGGGATGGAGGGGGGGAGGGAGGTAGAGGAAGAGAAAAGGAATTGAGGAAAAAGCGAGAGAGAGAGAGTAGAGGCGAGAGAGATGTAGAGAGAGTAGAGGCGAGAGAGATGTAGAGAGAGGAGAAAGTGTTGCTAGATAGAGGATGTGGGTGGTTGGAAGAGTGGATAGGCCTGGGAGGGGAGAATGGGGGAGTGGACAGTAAGAGGGAGAGGGGGATGAGTAAGGGGAGGCGGTAAAGGCAGAGGTATGGTGGTGGGGGGGGGATCCTACCCGTCCAGAGCTGTGTACCCACCCACGTGAGTTCTTTTTTAACCTAGTGTCCTTATGTACTCACTTATGTACTGCCTATGTACCCAATCCCTTTGTTTCCTTGTCCCTGTCTATGTGTGCTTAAAATTACTATCAGTTGAATTATTATTGTTATTATTATAGTCCTACTGGGCGTCCCCTACTGCGTGCAACCACCCTTACCAAGGTTATCACCCGCCAAGATTGTTTCCTTCCAAATCTAAGAGCTGTATGTATGATAATTACTCCGGAGCAGGGTTTGCGACCCCCAGCTTCCAGTGATCCAGGGCCAATTGATCACTCAACTTTCACCTGCAAACACAAACTAGGCATAGTACTTTACGCTGGCAGCGGTGATGTCCCTCCCGACTGGCAGATGTACGATGACTCCTTCTCGCTGGTTCCACTGCTGTTCCTCTCTTCAATCTCTTCTCATTACCCTTTTTAAGCTTTATTCCCCACACTTATCACTTGTTATATGCTATATTACGTATAACTATATGTGTAATAATCCTTCAGTATACAACAAGATGTACAGTTGGACACTTTAGGCCTTTATTATGAACACACTTATTTTGAGAAAACCTCAGACATCCCAGGACTAACTGCTTGTTAGTTAATTCCCCTCACTTTATGGCTTTCTATTATGCACTAACTCATCTATCCTTGACTTGCACATAACTCTCTGGCTTGAGTCACACTTATTATTTTTGAATTTGCGGTAATGCTGGCTTGTGGCAACCCGCCCGGCTCTTAGGTCTCCAACTGCTGGCACTGATTTCACATTCAAAATGTTTTTCGTAAACTGTAGCCCTCGCCTCCCTTTTCTGATTTTGTCAGCTCGTATTACACTTCTCCACTTGTTCACTGACCCCGAACACTTTCAACAATCCCTTCAATATCCTTGCATAGGCCAGAAAACTCTGAAACCCGTGAGCACTGAGTGACACTGTTACTCCCGCCGCCGTCGTGTGTGTGTGCACGTGCTCGTGTGTGTGAGCGCACTCGTGTGTGTGTGTACTCACCTAGTTGTGGTTGCAGGGGTCAAGTCACAGCTCCTGGCTTCGCCTCTTCACTGGTCACTACTAGGTCTCTCTTTCTGCTCCATGAGCTTTATCATACCTCTTCTTAAAGCTATGTATGGATCACTTCCCAGACTATTCCACTTCCTGACAACTCTGTGACTGAAGAAATGCTTCCTAACATCCCTGTGATTCATCTGAGTCCTCAGCTTCCAACTGTGATCCCTTGTTGCTATGTCCCATCTCTGGAACATCCTGTCTCTGTCCACCTTGTCGATTCCTCTCAGTATTTTATATGTCGTTATCATATCCCCCTATCTCTCCTGTCCTCCAGTGTCGTCAGGTCGATTTCCCTTAACCTCTACAGATATTGAGGTATGTATTAATAATTTTTTAAAAAAGACCTAATACCTCTATAACATGCATTGCCCTAAAAAAACTAAACAGATCACAGCTAAGAGACTGAACAGTCCCTGGCTAACACCCAGTATCCTCAAATCCATTAATATAAAGCACCTTTATGAAAAACAGTACAGAATGGGACAAATAACCAGAGACCAAACAAAACGTTACTCATCAATCCTAACCAGACTGATAAGAAGGTCAAAAAAATTGTATTATGAAAACAGATTACATAACTTAAATGGCGATATGAAAAAGACCTGGAAAACCCTATCTGAAATTTTTTTTTTTTATTAACACATCGGCCGATTCCCACCAAGGCAGGGTGGCCTGAAAAAGAAAAACTACATCATCATTCACTCCATCACTGTCTTGCCAGAGGGGTGCTTTACACTACAGTTATAAAACTGCAACATTAACACCCCTCCTTCAGAGTGCCGGCACTGTACTTCCCATCTCCAGAACTCAAGTCCGGCCTGCCGGTTTCCCTGAATCCCTTCATAAATGTTACTTTGCTCACACTCCAACAGCACGTCAAGTATTAAAAACCATGTGCCTCCATTCACTCCTATCAAATACGCTCACACATGCTTGCTGGAAGTCCAAGCCCTCGCACACAAAACTTCCTTTACCCCTCCCTCCAACCTTTCCTAGGCCGACCCCTACCCCGCCTTCCCTCCACTACAGATTTATACACTCTCGAAGTCACTCTGTCTCGTTCCATTCTCTCTACATGTCCAAACCACCTCAACAACCCCTCCTCAGCTCTCTGGACAATCGTTTTGGTAATCCTGCACCTCCTCCTAATTTCCAAACTCCGAATTCTCTGCATTATATTCACACCACACATTGACCTCAGACACAACATCTCCACTGCCTCCAGCCTTCTCCTCGTTGCAACATTCATCACCCATGCTTCACACCCATATATGAGCGTTGGTATAACTATACTCTCATACATTCCCCTCTTTACTTCCATGGACAAAGTTCTTTGTCTCCACAGACTCCGAAGTGCTCCACTCACCCTTTTCCCCTCATCAATTCTATGATTCACCTCATCCATCATAGACCCATCTGCTGACATGTCCACTCCCAAATATCTGAATACATTCACATCCTCCATACTCTCTCCCTCCAATCTGATATCCAATCTTTCGTCACCTATTCTTTTTGTTATCCTCATCACCTTACTCTTTCCTATATTCACTTTCAATTTTCTTCTTTTACACACCCTACCAAATTCATCCACCAACCTCTGCAGCTTCTCTTCAGAATCTCCCAAAAGCACAGTGTCATCAGCAAAAAGCAACTGTGACAACTCCCACTTTGTATTTGCTTCTTTATCTTTT
>WNWK01032184.1:0-22091 GCA_009830355.1 Cherax destructor
CGATGGTATAATATGTCATTTTGACAGCAGCCCCACCCTGACTCAGCATATTTAGACTTCCACACACACCACACCAAGCTTCCAGATGCTAATAGCAGTTATAGGAAAGTGTCCAGTCATTATATATGTGTATATATATTATAGAACAATAGTAATAAAAAAATTTTGTGCTGTTGGATTGTGTAAACAAGTTTTGTAAATAATATAATGATAATAATGTTTGTGCGGTTATTGTGTTGTATGGTTATTGTGTTGCATACGAGTGTATATATGTACATTGCACCTTACTTTGGTCTCACAGGCCACTTAAGTTACTTGGAAAAAATAAATATTGGAAAATACAAGAAACCTTCGAATGGGAGTAAACATAAGTGTATCAGGTGAGTGGCATTTGCCACTGTTGCCATACGCGGCTCATTTTCTGCCAACTTTACGCCTCTATTTCAGTAAGTACTGATCACAAAAGCAAAATAGTCCTAACATTTTGGTAAGAATTTTTTTTTTTTTTCAAATATTTTGCGACATAGAATGACAGTTTCAGAATAGGGCTTGCGACAGTCAAAGGGTTAATAACATGCATTTACTCACTGTTTTTAAGACAGTCAAATAGGTGACTGTTTAATGAGCCATAAACATTGATTATCTGATTCATGAAAACATAATGACACAGTTGAGTGGGATTTGAGCCCATGGCAAGCCAATCCTAAAACTGTTTTCTTGTGTACTTATTGGGTCATCCATTTTTTTGTCCATGTTTAAAACTTTTTATTGCCTTTGTTATACTGTATTTCATTTATCAGCATTATGGTATATTTAAATGGGTTAATTTTTGACAGATGACACTAACCTAACCATCCCTAAATAACGTAAATGGAGACTTTTGCTAAAAACTATATGCGAGAAATCAATATAGAATTTGAAAATATCAGCATTCTGTGAATGCTGATATCTTTCTTGTTGTGCAAGTGCACACTAGTTTATTAATTTTTTTAATCCTCAGGTACAAAAACATGTTCTACCTTGTCATTCTGTGTATGCACTTGGGACTGAGAGAATATCTTCCCGACTGTGGCATCCTGGCTGGGGAGAAGTGGAGCAAGAAGCCATTGCTGTTCAAGAAGCTTTACTAAGAGAAACTTTGAAAGAACATAGACTTGCTGCAAATCCTGTTACTTGATTGACTTATGAAACAATATGCCATAATTTATTTTAATAGTTGTTTTTAGAGACAGTTATGCCTTTTTTTTTTTTTTTTTCAACAAGTTGGCCGTCTCCCACCGAGGCAGGGTGACCCAAAAAGAAAGAAAATCCCCAAAAAGAAAATACTTTCATCATCATTCAACACTTTCACCTCACTCATACATAATCACTGTCTTTGCAGAGGCACTCAGATACGACAGCTGAGAATAAGTTATGCCTTTTATTAACTTTAAAAGGGGGTATCCCTTGAGACTGGCAGAAGGCTCTTGATCCAAGGAATTGGACCAGTCTCCTTTGAATTACCTCCCATTTCCAAGACATCATATGACCCTCTTAGTGTCTTTAAATGGCACAAAAGTATTGACAATTTTTAAAAACTACAGTGGTACCTCGGCACACGAACAGTTCCCAACTCAAACAATTATGTAAGTGTATTTGTGTAAGTGCTTTTGTAAGTGTATTTTTGGGGGTCTGAAATGGATTAATCTAATTTACATTATTCCTTATGGGAACAAATTCGTTTGGTATCGGCACTCGAACAGCCTTCTGGAATGAATTAAGTTCGTAACCTGAGGTACCACTGTATGTTTAAATTCAGCTGACAGGCATAAAACCAAATCTTTTCCTAACATTAAAATATATTAATGAGTATTGGACCTGAAGGAGATCCCATTGTAACTATTAACCTGTGTATAAAACTTATCATTCAGTGTAAAAAATGAACCTTTTAACAGCCAACTAAAGTAGTTTTTATACAAACCATTAACTATCAGTTCTTCACTTTACAGTGTTTTGCTAATACAGCAGTTTTCAGTTACGCCCATTCTTTATTTATTCAGACTACTTACAATAAA
The DNA here is from genome assembly GCA_009830355.1 of Cherax destructor. Classification (NCBI taxonomy): domain Eukaryota; kingdom Metazoa; phylum Arthropoda; class Malacostraca; order Decapoda; family Parastacidae; genus Cherax; species Cherax destructor. Next base: position 2,055 of record WNWK01032184.1, read on the forward strand.
TATATTCACCACTCACTATAAGCTAAGTATGAAAATATTTTAAGCTAAGTAATGTGTGTACTCAATGTGCAATTGTTAGGCCTACTTCTGCTGTATAACCCTTGTGGTTTAGCATTTCTTTTGATTATAATAATAATAATATTGCTCACTTAATGTATGATAGTCTAAATATATATTTGAAAGTATATAAAAAAAAAAAAAGAGAGAGAAGGGCTATGTTTCACTTTACAGTGGTGGCCCAGAATCTAACTTACTGTATAAGCAGAGCTCTCCTGTACAAATATCTGTTGTCTCTATTACTGGAATGCTTGTAAACAAGAACTCTACATCAAAACTAACCACAAGAATTTTAGCTATCATAGTGATAGGTTCAAGTAAGTATAAGTTTCTTAACAGTAAGCCCATTTTGACATACAGAGGGTGGCCAAATTATTAGAGCCACATAAAAATAGCATATTTATCAGTTTTAAGCATTTTACATTGACTTTCAAAAATGTTGGATGAATACATGAAATGTGTAGTAACACTGAGGTAGTTGGTGGGGGAGAGGTTTATAAATTGTGTAGTGTTGCTGAGACCAAATCAGTGTCCTGGAACTGAGAATGGAAGGTTGTGTGCAGTGTTACAGTTGTCAAAGTGAACATTAAACACCTTAAAAGAGGATATTTATATACAGTGGACCCTCGGTTAACGAAAAAAATTCATTGCAGAAGCCTGCTCAAGTGCCATTACCGAACGAATTTACGTCCTTAAGAAATAATGTCATGTAGGTTAGTCTATTTCAGACCCCCAAAACTACACTTCCACAAGAACTTACAAAATTATACTTACATAATTGCACGATTTCCGGGGTATTCGTTAACCGAGGGTCCACTGTATTGTGTTTACATTTGTTTAAATGTGTTTGGTAAGTAATAGTCATTACTTTACAGAAGCTGTACTAAAAAATCATATTTTCATAAAAATGGCTGAAACAAAATACATAATCACCAAAAAAGAAGAATCAAATTCATGTGTTACTGATAGAAACAGGTTACTCTTATAGAAAAATAGCTGAAAATGTGAAAGTTTCAAGGAGTACTGCTTATAGGTTGGCATTAATTATTAACAATGGAAGAAATAATCCCAGCTTCACCCCAAGGCAAGCTGATAAAAGTGGTAGGAGAAGGATAACCCCAAGAGCAGACCAACTTGTTGAAAAGAAGCTACAGTGGGCCCTTGGTTTTCGTGTTAATCCGTTCCAGAGGGATTGGCTAAAACCAAAATCGGCGAAAACTAAAACCATTTTCCCCATAAGAAATACAGTGGTCTCTCGGTTTTTGTGCATCTCCAAACTCGAACATTTATGAAAGTGTATTTTCGTAAGTGCTGTTGCAAGTGTATTTTTGGGGGTCTGAAATAGACACACCTACGTGACATTATTTCTTAAGGAAGTAAATTCGTTCGGTAATGGCACTTGAGCAGCATTCTGGAACGAATTTTCGGCGAAAACCGAGGGACCACTGTAATGTAAATTCAATTAATTCATTTCAGACACCCAGGAGTATTAACAAAAAATAATTTTTTAGAGATTATAGATTTACATACAGAAAAGAATGACAAATAAATATAAAGCACTAATAACATGTATAAATGAACATTTAACATCACACTTACCTTTATTGGCGACTCTTGTTGGTGTATGGAAGACAGAGAGGAGAGAGGGAGGCGAGTTTGTTATTTGGAGGCAGGACAAAATGCTTCAATTTGACACTAATATTAGCTCTACAGCTTATTTATCTATCACAATTCATCTAATATGACATAATAAACAATATTAATAACATAGAAACATGATATATGTATGTCATTACGAATGTGAGGACTGGTGATAAGTGTTATTGTTGTTGGGTTTATAAGGGCCACTGACCATAAGCCGTACATATAGTGGTGGTGTTGGGCCTGGTAGCAGCGGGCCACCAACACTATTCACACTGAAACAATGTACATAATTTATAAACAAGAAATATTTACACTTTAATTTATAAATAAGAAATATTTACACTTTATAAATAAGAAATATTTACACTTTATAAATAAGAAATATTTACACTTATCTTGGAGGAGATGGTGGCAGAAGGTGGCTCTGGTCTCAGTGCCCCTATATTCTTCAAACAACAATGGAGGAGTTAAGTTTCGTGTCATCATTTTTTTATCGCTTAATCGCTTAACTTACTTGCTACACTGTTAGTGCTACACTTTATCGCTGGCTGGCGCTGTAGCCTTTATCGACTCCACTTTGATACTTTGCTACGATTTGTTTCTTTAATTCTATGGTGTTCCTCACTTTCTTTACCAAAGGACTGGCACTAGGAGCTTTCTTTGAGCCAATGGTGGCTTATTTAGCAGTCACACACAATAATCAAGGGCCAAAAACAATGGATTAAGAAATGTTTTGTATGAACTCGCAGGATAATGCTCACTCAACCAGAAACAATGCTACACTGCCTGAGAATGTGTGTGGGAGGCGGGCTTGTGGGCTTTGTATGCGCACTGGGCACTGGACAGGTTCCATACCATCAACGAAAACTAAGCCAATCGGTGAAAACTAAGCCAATATTTCCACGAAAAAAGTGCGCAAAAACCAAAGTCAGCGAAAACCAAGGGTCCACTGTACTTGTCAATAGAAGATTGCCAATGGAGCAACTTAAAGTATCAAAACACAATCCACAAACACAGCTAGCTCCTAGATGCGTATGAAGGGAAGGCAGGAAGGAGATGGTGGTGTCTCCCCCCCATGGAGACAGTGGTCTCACCCACATCAAGGCGGCGGCCTGAGCTATGGAAATATTCCATGGGCGATGCTCCAAATTTTTTCCCCTCCCGCAAACCTAAGCGTGTTAAGTTAATTTTATTAAGTGTTGTATAAAATTATGCCACAATTTTTCAATGGTGTCATAACCAAAACGTGCCAAATAAATCCGTGTAATATAAGGGTCTACTGTAAAAGCCTGATAACATGTTTACACTATCATATATTTAGTGAGCAATAGAGCTAGGCCTAAACAATACATATACAGTACACACATTACTTACCTTAACCCTTTCAGGGTCCGTGCCGTAGTTCTACGTCATGAGCTCAGCTCACTCAGATAAGATTTGAGCGGTAAATTTGGGCCTAGATATGAGAGAATACATCTATGTAGTAAGTGTGCACCACATAAAACAAATCTTGCAGCACACAGTGTATAATGAGAGAAAAAACTGAGACTGTAATTTTCTATTAAAACAGCGACTTTGCGGTGTTTTTCCGTGTACTTTTTATAGTTGTATTTGCAATTTCTTGGTCTCATTGGATAGCATGGAAGATATATTACAGATATAGAGATGATTTTGTTTGGTTTTAGTACTGAAAATGGTGGGTCTAATATACGTTCACAAATGTGGTGATATTATTTGTACAATTATTACAATATTGCATAACAGTAAATCTTCCATTTTTTGGTTTGAATAAAAATCCATTATGTGAATAAAAAATCAAAATGGAATTCATTTGTAAAGACTGAAAATGTAACTAATGAACAGAAGAAATGTTAGTTTAGTGCCGGGAATGCCTGCATTGTTTATTCTGCACCCTATTTTGAAATTGGAATATTTTGAACTTGGAGTTAAATTGGCTAAATTACCAATTTCCAATCGCTTTATTTTGTAGTTGAAACAGTTGACTGGGCGATTTCTTGTGCTTAATCGATAGAATAGCAGTAATACTAGTGAAACATCTAAGAATTTGGTCGACTGGAATAATGTAATTGGCCTAAAATGGGAGTCAAAGTCGGCAAAATCGCCGATGCATAAATATCGCTGACACATCAAAATTCGCGAAAGCATAATTTCGTAAATTTTCAATCAAATTTCGTACTTTTTGTTTCATTACCTTCAGAAAAAGATTCTCTACCATTTCATAAGAAAAAATAAGAATTTTTTTTTTTTTTTTAAATTCTTGGACACTGGCACACCCCTTCCAAAAATGGCCTTGGACCCTGAAAGGGTTAAAATATTTTCATCTTTAGCTTATAGTGAGTGGTGAATATATTTACAGGTACTCCTCACTTAACAACCGAGTTCCGCTCCTAAGAGTAGGTCGGTAAGCGAATTAGTCATTAAGTGAGGAGCATACTGTACTGGTAGTGGGTTTGTCAATCGTCTTTAGATAGTGTTTTAATGTCACCTTTGCACCATTTATAACATTTTTAGTATATTTTTAAATGTTTATTCAGTAGTGTACTGTATACTGTAATAAACAGAAAAGAGGAAATCAGTTTTAATATACATTACTTAGGTTAGCATACTGGTTGGAGAGCTGGTCATATGTCTGAGCAGCCATTAAACAGGTAGGTCATTAAGTGAGTACCTGTATTGTAGGAAGTCTGAATAAATGAAGAACAGGTATAATTGAAAACTGCTATAAAACAAATCACCTTAATTTAAAGTAGGGCCCTCCTGTAGTTCTACATGATGGCCAATGAAAGGATTGATATAGGAGGGCTCCGCTTATTCAGCATCTTCTTTTCAGTTTTCTGTATTTTTGTTGGTTTTCAATCGAACCATTGTTTATTATGTTCAGTGTTTTTTCCACTTTTCTGCTGTTTTCTCACAACAGTTGCGCAACGTAAGGGAAGGACAACTGGCACCATACTTTAAGGCAAGTATTATATGTACAATGGACCCCTGAATTTCGTGAGTCTCAAGTTTCGCAAATTTCGATTATCGGCAACATTTTTCGTCAACATATAGCCTCGTTTCGTGATTTGCCTCAAAATTCGGCGGTCATACAGAACGTGTCTTGAGCGGCCTCCCAGCGGCCGCGAGAACACAAAGGCTCCCACACACAATTCAGAGTCGGTGTGGCATTGTTTCTCGGTGAGTGACCATCACCCCACGCGTTCATACGATACATTTCGTAATAATCCATTCATTTTTGTGCTTGCAACTGCTATATAAGCCACCATGGGCCCAAAGAAAGCTCCTAGTGCCAGCCCTTTGGTAAAGAAGGTGAGAAACACGATAGAATTAAAGAAAGAATTTGTAGCAAAGTACCAACGTGGAGGAGGAAGAGAGAGGGGAAAATGTGTTTTCTTCAGTGATTCTATGATATGTACGATACTAAAGCAGCATGAGTCGATAAAGGCTATAGCGCCAGCCAGCGATAAAGTGTAGCATTAACCCTTAAACTGTCCACACGTAGATATACGTTCACGCGCGTAGCTGACCAAACACATCTACGTTTTATTTTACATTCGTTCAAATTTAGTGCGATAGGCCTGAGCCGCCTAGACATGAGAGAATGGGTCTGCGCCCTCAGTGTGCGCAGTATTAAAAAAATCAGGGACCACTTAGTACCTTGTGGGAGCACTAGTTCGACTGAGTGCCAGCTAGAGCAAATAGTGTGGCAAACACCAGGGATTCAAGGATGTTATGTCGCATTAACACTCCCCTTATAAGAGGAAAGTAAAAATAGGTTAGATAAATACATGAGTGGCTGTGGGTGGGTGTGAGTTGGACCTGACAAGCTTGTGCTACTATGTCTGATGCCATGCTCCTTCCTTCAGAGGATGTGACCTGACTAGGTGGGTCATTGGTCTAAGTTGGGGGGTGACATGGACTTGCCTTTAATGGGCCAGTAGGCCTGCTGCAGTGTTCCTTCTTTCTTATGTTCTTATGTATTCGGCAGGCTGGCTGGCTTTGGCTGTCTCTCTATCTGTCTATAACTCTATCTGTCCATATCTTTGTCTGTCTATATCTTTATCTGTCTATATCTTTGTCTGTCTATATCTTTGTCTGTCTATATATCTATCTATATCTATATGTCCTATATCTGTCTCTCTCTCACATGTACACATAAGTACAGTTATTATACATAGTGTAAATTACCTAGGATAACCCAAAAATTCCAGGCAAAATGCTATACAATGCTTGTAGATATAATACATAATAAGCATAGAAACCCCTTGCAAGTAATACGCATCGTCACTTCTGCATCGTGTATAATACCTGTTGGCTTACGAGACGCACTCTGAGACTGAGACAAGCAGACGGAAAGACATACACAGGCAGACAGATAAGCAGAGTTAGACAGACATAAGCAGAGCTAGACAAACAGACAGATAGATAAAGACAGAGATACAGACAGACAGATATTGAAAAAGGGAGGGTTCCCTCCAGCACTGCTGACATTTATCAAATGTCACTGGGCTGTCAAGAGTTATCTGACACTTGTCAACACACCATTCTTCAAGGAGTTTCATATACTCCAGGCACACAGACAGACAGAAAGACAGATAAGCAGAGCTAGACAGACAGATACAGACAGATAGACAGACAGATACAGACAGATAGACAGACAGATACAGACAGATAGACAGACAGATACAGACAGATAGACAGACAGATAGACAGACAGATAGACAGACAGATAGACAGACAGATACAGACAGATAGACAGACAGATACAGACAGATAGACAGACAGATACAGACAGATAGACAGATAGACAGACAGACAGATAGACAGAGTGAAAAAGCAAGGGTTCCCTGCACACATTCATTCATCAATGTCACTGCCTTATCAGTAGTTATCTGGCCATTGTCATAACACCATTCTTCAAGGAGTTTCATATATACTCCAGGATGTCTAAAACATTGCTGGGACCTATAAATACTTTGTATATATTTATAGACAATAGTAAATGACCAAGGCAGGTGAAACTGTTCACCTGTTGGTGTGATTGTGACTATTTGAGTACTATTTCAGTACATAATATTAGTGCTAGAACAAAGATTGGCTATGAAATCACAAGAACTATTGTAAATTGTAATTATCAGAACATAAAAATTATATAAATTAAAATAAAAACTAGAAAAAAAAGTATATTGGCATTACTTCTGCAAGCGGCAGGACTTGATGTTGCCATCAGGTGAGCATCCAGTACCAAATTGGCGGGCTTATATCTCGGTAAGTACTGGCCCAAATTTCTTTTTTTTTAGCCTATCCTGTTTATAAAAATGTGCTCTTCATTTTTAAAAAGAAATTATTTTTTTTTTTTTTTTCAAAATATTCGGTCAGCTACACGAGTGAACGTATATCTACGTGTGGACAGTTTAAGGGTTAACAGTGTAGCAAGTAAGTTAAGCGATTAATCGATAAAAAAAGACAGCACAAAACTAACTCCTCTAGTGTTATTGGAGGTACATAGGGCCACTGACAACGCCGCCCTGCCTCCACCACCACCACTAATATGTACGGCTTATGCTGTCAGTGGCTCTTATAAACCCAACAACAACCACCACTCCTAACATACGTAATGACATATTTTATTCATTCTAGAGTATATATCATGTTTCTATGTTATTAATATTGTTTATTATGTCATATTAGATGAATTGTGATAGATAAATAAGCCGTAGAGTTGATATTAGTGTCATATTGAAGGAGTATCTTGTCCTGTCTCCAAACAAACTCCTCTGCTGCCGCCACCGCTAGCCACATACGTAATGACATACAGTGGACCCCCGGATTTCGTACAGCTCCCAACTCGAACAATTATGTAAGTATTTTTGTAAGTGTATTTTTGGGGGTCTGAAACGGACTAATCTAATTTACATTAGTCCTTATGGGAACAAATTCGTTCGGTAACGGCACTCGAACATCATTCTGGAATGAATTATTGACGAAATCCGGGGTCCACTGTATTTTATTCATTCTAGAGTGTATATCAGGCTTCTATGTTATTTATATTGTTTATTATGTCATATTAGATGAATTATGATAGATAAATGAGCCATAGAGTTGATATTAGCGTCATATTGAAGCATCTAGTCTTGTCTCCAAATAAACTCGCTTCCCTCTCCCCTCCTCTCCGTCTTCCATACACCAATAAGAGTCTTCAATAAAGATGTGATGTTATTATTGCTTTATATTGATTTCTCATTCTTTTCTTTATGTAAATCTATATTTAATCTATAAAAAAATTATCTATTGTTAATACTTTTGGGTATCTGGAACGGATGAATTGGATTTACATTATTTTTTATGGGAAAAATGGTTTTGATTTTTGTGAATTTCGACATATGGCAGACTCTCTGGAACAGATTAATCACGAAATTCAGGGGTCCACTGTACTACTTTGTATTTATTTTACTTTTGTATCTGTGTTTTATGCCTAGCTGTAATGCACACTTAATATATATGATAGTGTAAACACATTATCAGGCATTTTAGATGCATTCGAAAAAAATGCTCTTTTCCACTTGCCGTTGATTTTTGCATATCACCGGGAGTTGGGAACCTAACAGCCATAAAAACAGGACCCTCCTGTAGTAGTTATAAGAGCAGAGCTATGTATGTACTATACAGTAGAATCCTCGTATCCACAAATTTAGTTTTCACAGTTTCCGTTATCCACAGCTTACCGTGGCCCAAAAATAACCCTTAATTTTTTTTAATAATGGCCCCAAAATGCAAAAGTAGTGATGTTGGCAGTTCTTCAAAGCCTAAAAGAAAGCCTTGAAGTGCTTCCCATCAGTGAAAAAGTGCTGATTCTCTACTTATAATGCATAATTTATCAATTAAACTTTATCATAGGTATGTACGTAAACCAAAAACGACTTATATTCAGGTTTCAGGTATCCATGGTAGATGCTGGAATGTATCCTTCTTCAGTAAAGCTTTTGAGGCTGTTGATCACGATAAAGAATTCGATATTGTTTATTTAGACTTTAGTAAGGCTTTTGATAGAGTACCGCACCAGAGACTGTTAAAGAAAGTGGCAGCTCATGGCATTGGGGGAAAAGTGCTGTCATGGATCGAGTCATGGCTCACCAATAGGAAGCAGAGAGTGTGCATAAATGGGGTTAAATCCGAGTGGGGCCTTGTAACAAGTGGTGTTCCACAGGGATCAGTCTTAGGCCCGTTGTTATTTATAATATATATCAATGACCTTGACGAGGGAATTACTAGTGACATGAGCAAATTCGCCGACGACACGTAGGATAATTGATTCAAACATAGATGTCATAGAACTTCAGGAAGATTTAGACAAACTTAATTCGTGGTCAGAAAAGTGGCAGATGCAGTTCAATGTAGATAAATGCAAGGTACTGAAGCTCGGGAGTGTCCATAACCCAAGCACTTATAAGTTAAATAACGTAGAACTTAGCCATACAGATTGCGAGAAGGACTTGGGGGTGATGGTAAGCAGCAACCTTAAACCAAGACAGCAATGCTTAAGCGTACGTAATAAGGCAAATAGATTACTGGGATTTATATCAAGAAGTGTAAGCAACAGAAGTCCAGAGGTTATATTACAGCTTTATACATCATTAGTAAGGCCTCACCTAGATTACGCAGCTCAGTTCTGGTCTCCATATTACAGAATGGACATAAATTCATTAGAAAACATTCAGCGTAGAATGACTAAATTAATACATAGCATTAGAAATCTTCCTTACGAAGAAAGATTGAAGACCCTTAAATTACATTCACTTGTAAGACGTAGATTGAGGGGAGACATGATCGAGGTATACAAGTGGAAAATGGGTATTAACAAAGGGGATATAAATAAGGTCTTGAGGATATCTCTCCAAGAGAGAACCCGCAATAATGGATTCAAGTTAGATAAGTTTAGATTTAGAAAGGATATAGGAAAGTATTGGTTTGGAAATAGGGTAGTTGATGAGTGGAACAGTCTGCCTAGTAGGGTTATTGAAGCTAGGACCCTGGGTAGTTTCAAATTTAGGTTGGATAAATTCATGAGTGAGAGGGGTTGGATTTGAGTGGGACTCGCACATGAGTAAATAGAATTATCAAAGCTTATTTCTTGGGTAGCATTGAAAATTGGGTTGAACAAATATTCTGTTAGTGGGACGGATTGTGAAGGACCTGCCTAGTATGGGCCAACAGGCCTGCTGCAGTGTTCCTCCTTTCTTATGTTCTTATGTTCTTATACAGGGGGACTACTGTATTGTCCCTTTGAGAGGAAGCTGAGATACTGGTGAAAGGCTCTTGATCCAAGGAATCTGAGCTTCATTTCCCTGCTTTAGATCAAAAACAATTACCCACATCCTTCCCATTCCTAAGGCAATGTATGACCCTTATGGGCTTACCACATCCTCATGAATATTATATTATATACAGCCTCTCCTCATTTAACAACGGAGTTCCGTTCCTAAGACCACGTTGGTAAACAAATTCGTCACTAAGTGAGGAGCATACTATAATAGTAATGGGTTTGTGTCAACCATCTTTGATATTATTTTAATGTCACCTTTGCACCATTTATAACATTTCTGGTATATTTTTAAATGTTTATACAGTAGTGTACTGTATACTGAAATAAAACAGAATAGAGGAAATCAACTCTAATATGCATTATTTAGGTATGAATACTGGTCAAAGAGCCCGTCGTAAGTCCAAGGCGTCTGTAAACGAGTACGTCGCTAAGTGAGGAGAAGCTGTACTGTATAATAAAAACATGATTTAAGTGACCCAGAAAAAATGGTAATGTATATAACAAGCAGAAAATTGCTGAAAAAATAACTAACTGTGAATATGTTTAAACTTGCACCATACATTCAAAACAAAACTATATTGCTTATCATAATCTCCTCTTACTCGTGACAAGTTTACAATATATATAAAACATGCTTTGAAGACATTTCTGGAATACATGTACTGTTTATAATAATAATAATATCTTTATTTACTACAAGTACATGTACATGGTATACAGGCCTAGCTGACATCAGTGACATACTACTATATAGAAAGTCCCTTGTTATGCTGAGCATTTCGGGCAAATTAGGTCAGTGTCCTAGGATGCGACTCACACCAGTCGACTAACACCCAGGTACCCATTTTACTGATGGGGAACATAGACAACAGGTGTAAAGAAACACGCCCAATGTTTCTGCCCTGGCTGGAAATCGAACCCAGGCCCTCGCCGTGTGAAGCGAGAGCTTTAGCCACCAGACCACCAGAGCCCACTAATTATAATTATAATTACTGCAAGTAAAAATCAAATATAACTTTAATGTTATACAATACTACAGTTTCAATTAAACAAATTATTTGGTACTTCGTGAGAAGTGAATGTTATTCTATACAGGAAAGAGAGAAGTGTCCGGTGAAAACAAGATGATGCATGCAGATTATTTCGTTCACAGGGGAGTGCTAAATTCACAAGGGTTATACAGTGTCAAGGAAATTGGAAATAATCAGATATGACCCAAGAAAGGGAAGGTTACCTCAAATTCCTTGGATTTGTATGTAAAGAATATCATTTGCTACACCCTTGTAAATTAATGACCTGAATACAAATGAGTTTCTCAATTATGTTTGTGAATTAGTATTACTGTATTATTATTATTATTATACTCCAAAACAAGGACTAAATTTCTATCGACCATGCACAGAAAATTTTTCTCAAGTCAAATACAGTGGTTCCTCGGTTAATGATGGTCCCCAAACTCGCCCTTTTATGTAAGTTTATTTTTTTAAATGCTTTTGTAAGTTTATTTTTGGGGGGTCTAAAAGGACTAGTCTATTTTACATTATTCCTAATGGGGATAAATTCGTTTGGTAATGGCACTTGAACAGCATTCTGGAATGAAAAAATATCGTTAACCGAGGTACCACTGTACTTGGATTAGATATTAAAATAAGGTAAGAGATCTTAGCCAGCAAAAATACAGGGAGAAAAAGACTTATTCCTGTGTATATTTTCACAATAAACTACAGTGGTACCTCGAGTTACGAGCTTAATTCGTTTCAGAAGGCTGTCTGAGTGCCAATACCAAAAGAATTTGTTCCCATAAGGAATAATGTAAATTAGATTAATCTGTTTCAGACCCTCAAAATTACACGTACAAAAGCACTTACAGAAATACACTTACATAATTGTTCGAGTTGGGAGCTGCTCGTAAGTCGATGTACCACTGTACAGTGGACCCCCGGATTACGTCATTATTTTGTTACAGAATGTTGTTCAAGTGCCGTTACCGAACGAATTTGTTCCCATAAGGAATAATGTAAATTAGATTAGTCCTTTTAGACCCCCAAAAATACACTTACAAAAATACACTTACATACTAATTGTTCGAGTTTGGAGCAGTACGTAATCTGGGGGTCCACTGTATGCAAAATGTTAATTTATTTTCTCAAATCTTTATCCATGTCAAAAATATTACAATATGTACTAGAAAATTCCATTAAAAATAACCACATAAAACAGTCTTAAATAAGCAAGATGGAACTGAATTTTCTTTATCACAGCTGAATAAGTATTGTAGAATTCCAAGACAAATAGGATTTTAGATTCATTACTTACATATTAGATGTATATACAGTGGACCCCCGAGTAACGAACAAAATTCATTCCAGAAGCCTGCTCAAGTGCCATTACCGAATGAATTTACTCCCGTAAGAAATAATGTCAAGTAGGTTAGTCCATTTCAGACCCCCAAAAATACACTTACAAAAGCACTTACAATATTATACTTACATAAGTGTATGATTTCCGGGGTGTTCGTAACTCGGGGGTCCACTGTACTGAATAAACGAGGTTGAATGGGGAGTACAGTAACTTAAAAACAAATTATTGTATAAGCAAAGAAAAGGAGTTATTACATCACCATTTACATAAAAGTGGGCAAACAGCTATTTAATTTGCTATACCTTAATGCTGCATCTGCTTAAAAATGCTTTCTTTTCTTGTGATGAGGGTATCAAACAATTTAAATAAAGAAAAATTGGATATCACATTGGAGAGAGGGATTATGGAAGAAGTGACTGTTTTCAGATATTTGGGAGTTGACTTGTCAGCGGATGGGTTTATGAAGGATGAGGTTAACCATAGAATTGATGAAGGTAAAAAGGTGAGTGGTGCGTTGAGGTATCTATGGAGACAAAAAACGTTATCCATGGAGGCAAAGAAGGGAATGTATGAAAGTATAGTGGTGCCAACACACTTATATGGGTGTGAAGCATGGGTTGCAATTGCTGCAGCGAGGAGGCGGCTGGAGGCAGTGGAGATGTTCTGTCTAAGGGCAATGTGTGGTGTAAATATTATGCAGAAAATTCAAGAGTGTGGAAATTAGGAGGAGGTGTGGAGTTACTAAAAGTATTTGTCAGAGGGCTGAAGAGGGGTTGTTGAGGTGGTTTGGTCATTTAGAGAGAATGGATCAAAGAAGAATGACTTAGAGAGCATATAAATCTGTAGGGGAAGGAAGGCGGGGTAGGGATCGTCCTTGAAAAAGTTGGAGGGAGGGGGTAAAGGAGGTTTTGTGGGCGAGGGGCTTGGACTTCCAGCAAGCATGTGTGAGCGTGTTGGATAGGAGTGAATGGAGATGAAGGGTTTTTGGGACCTGACGAGCTCTTGGAGTGTGAGCAGGGTAATATTTTGTGAAGGGATTCAGGGAAACCAGTTAATTGATTTAGTTGGACTTGAGTCCTGGAAATGGGAAGTACAATGCCTGCACTTTAAAGGAGGGGGTCTGGGATAGTGACAGCTGGGAGGGACTATTGTCAGCTGTCGTATCTGAGCGCCTCTGCAAAGACAGTGATTATGTATGAGTGAGGTGAAAGTGTTGAATGATGATGAAAGTACAGTGGACCCCTGAGTTTCGACCACCTCAAAACTCAAACAGTTATGTAAGTGCTTTTGTAAGTGTATTTTTGGGGGTCTGAAACAGACTAACCTACTTTACATTATTCCTTATGGGAACAAATTCATTCGGTAATGGCACTTGAACAGCCTTCTGGAATGAATTATGGCCGAAACTCGGGTGGTCCACTGTATTTTCTTTTTGGGGATTTTCTTTCTTTTTGGGTAACCCTGCCTCGTGGGAGATGGCCGACTTGTTGAAAAAAAAAATACTTTTTTATTAACAAGAATTTGCATAGTAAACATTGCAAGACTAAACCGCTAATTTGGTGGTCATTAATACATTTTTAATTACCTTACAATTTGTAAGAGTTTAAAGCTATGAAAACAATAAAGTTTTTCAGTTTTAGCAATTACAATATTATCAAACTTATTATTTTGTATACAATATATGCCAGGCAATTTGTTGTTCCATTATACACTCGTATTATAGAGATAGCTTTATATCTAAGTGAAAAACTAAATACAGTATTTTGTATTATTTTAACACTGTTTCCCAATAAGGTAGAGGCGACTCAAAGAAAGGTACACATTAACCATCTCACTGACTTTCATAAGTTCATGAACATCACAATTTAAATTATCCACTGAATATTAACATTTCCACCTACCTTTCAGAATGTAAGCACTGTGCTTCCTACCTCCAGCTAACCATTTTACCTGAGTCCATCTATAGATATTATCTTGTTCACACTGTAACAGTAAATCAAATCCAAAAAATCACCTGTCTTTGCTCACTCTGATTTAGCTGAAACATCATAAAAAATATATTTATAACCTATTACACAACTGCAGGTATTTCTTGAATATCTTTAAAAGCTGAAACTAGAGGATTCATTATGCAGTTTCACTTGTCAAACTTCATTAAAAATCTGATGGCATGAGATATCTTGAAAATCTTCAGTATGTTGACAAAAATACACATTATTGGATCTTGGTAAAAAAAATCCTGAAAAGCAATAATTTGTCAGTATTGTTGATAAAAATAAGACCCTGAAAGAATACAACAGTGTTCTTACACTTGATGAACAAAATTTAGTTTTAGTTTAAGATTTTTTAATGAATGAGATAAATTTGTTTAAATAAAGATTCATTGTTTGTTTTATTGAAAGGATCGTTATTAGATGCTATGATGAAATCTAAATACAGTGGTACCTCGGTTAACGATGGTCCCCAAACTCGCCCTTTTATGTAAGTTTATTTTTTTAAATGCTTTTGTAAGTGTATTTTTCTGGGTCTAAAAGGACTAGTCTATTTTACATTCCTTATGGGGATAAATTCGTTTGGTAATGGCACTTGCACAGCATTCTGGAACGAAAAAATATCGTTAACCGAGGTACCACTGTACTGTATTATACAGGTACCATTGGTCATCCACCACTAAAAACATGCCATAATCACAATATAGTATTGTCTATGGTGCTTATTTTCCTCTAAGCCTCTAGAATACTAGATATTTGTCTGCTGATGTATTTCCTATAACAGTATATATAGCGTATTTTTAAATTAAGTTACTGTATGGTACTTTCTGTATTTTTTCTCTTTTTTTATATCATCAAATCTGCTTGCAAATTGGTCCAGTCTATTTTTTTCCCATTTCTTATATAATCATGGTTTCAATTGTTTACATAAGATATTTAGAGCTTTACACACTCTCTAAATATCTTATGTAAACAATTGAAACCATGATTATATAAGAAATGGGAAAAAAATAGACTGGACCAATTTGCAAGCAGATTTGAGAGTGTGTAAAGGTAGAAAGTTAAAAGTGAACATAGATAAGAGTAAGGTGATGAGGGTATCAAACGATTTAAATAAAGAAAAATTGGATATCACATTGGAGAGAGGGATTATGGAAGAAGTAAATGTTTTCAGATATTTGGGAGTTGACGTGTCAGCGGATGGGTTTATGAAGGATGAGGTTAACCATAGAATTGATGAAGGAAAAAAGGTGAGTGGTGCATTGAGGTATCTGTGGAGACAAAAACGTTATCCATGGAGGCAAAGAAGGAATGTACGAAAGTATAGTGGTACCAACACTCTTATATGGGTGTGAAGCATGGGTTGCAAATGCTGCAGCGAGGAGGAGGCTGGAGGCAGTGGAGATGTCCTGTCTAAGGGCAATGTGTGGTGTAAATATTATGCAGAAAATTCGAATGTGGAAATTAGGAGAAGGTGTGGAGTTACTAAAAGTATTTGTCAGAGGGCTGAAGAGGGGTTGTTGAGGTGGTTTGGTCATTTAGAGAGAATGGATCAAAGTAGAATGACTTGGAGAGCGTATAAATCTGTAGGAGAAGGAAGGCGGGGTAGGGTCGTCCTAGAAAAGGTTGGAGGAAGGGGTAAGGAGGTTTTGTGGGCGAGGGCTTGGACTTCCAGCAAGCATGTGTGAGCGTGTTAGATAGGAGTGAATGGAGACGAATGGTTTTGGGACATGACGATCTGTTGGAGTGTGAGCAGGGTAACATTTTGTGAAGGGATTCAGGAAACCAGTTAATTGATTTAATTGGACTTGAGTCCTGGAAATGGGAAGTACAATGCCTGCACTTTAAAGGAGGGGTCTGAGATAGTGACAGCTGGGAGGGACTTTTCTCAGCTGTCGTATCTGAGCTCCTCTGCAAAGACAGTGATTATGTATGAGTGTGGTGAAAGTGTTGAATGATGATGAAAGTATTTTCTTTTTGGGGATTTTCTTTCTTTTTGGGTCACCCTGCCTCGGTGGGAGACGGCCGACTTGTTGAAAAAAAAAAAAAAAAAAATTTAGAGCTTGAGTCCTGGAGATGGGAAGTACAGTGTCTACACTCTGAAGGAGGGGTGTTAATGTTGCAGTTTTATAACTGTAGTGTAAAGCACCCCTCTGGCAAGACAGTGATGGAGTGAATGATGACGAAAGTTTTTCTTTTTCGGGCCACCCTGCCTTGGTGGGAATCGGCCGATGTGTTAATAAAAAAATAAAAAATTTATATGTAAATTATAACTTCTTAATTACTTTAAATTTCATTTATTAAAAACTATGTTGAGATGCATACCTAGTAGTATTAAATAAATTTGGGGTGCCAGGGGTAAATGACAATTGGGAGACTTTAATTGAACTAAGTGTAGAAAGAGGTTTGGTAATAAGTAATACATATTTTATGAAAAAGAGAATAAGTATACAAGATATGATATAGCACGTAATGAAAGTATAGTTTGTTAGATTATGTATTGGTGGATAAAAGGTTGATGGGTAGGCTTCAGGATGTACATGTTTATAGAGGGGCAATGAATATTCTTTCTTCTTTCAACAAATCGGCCGTTTCCCACCAAGGCGGGGTGGCCCAAAGAGAAAAACAAAAGTTTCTCTTTTTAACTTTAGTAATGTATACAGGAGAAGAGGTTACTAGCCCCTTGCTCTCGGCATTTTAGTTGACTTTTACGACACGCATGGCTTACGGAGGCAGAATTCTGTTCCACTTCCCCATGGAGGCAACGCATATATCGGATCATTATTTAGTTGTTAGAGTAAGAGGTAGATGGGACAAAAGGAAAATGGCAACAGCAAGTAAGAGAGAGGTGAAAGTTTATAAACTAAGGGAGGAGGAAGTTAGGGTAAGATATAAGCAACTATTGGCAGAAAGGTGGGCTACTGCAAGTATGGGTAGTGGGGGGGTTGAAGATTATTGGGATAATTTTAATAATGCAGAGAATAATAATAAGAGGAGTGACTTGTGGAATGGTGAGGTAAAGGGTGTGATAAGAGAGAAAAGGGTAGCTTATGAGAGGTTTTTACAAAGCAGAAGTGATATAAGAAGGGCAGAGTATATGGAGAGTAAAAGTGGTGAGAGAGTGCAAAAGGAGAGCAAATGATAGAGTGGGAGAGGCACTGTCAAGAAATTTTGCTGAGAATAAGAAAATATTTTGGAGTAAGATAAACAGGTTAAGAAACCCTAGGGAGTTAGTAGATGGGGGGCTAGAGGTATTCAGTAAATGGCAGGAATATTTTGAGAAACTTTTAAATGTCGATGAAAAAAGGGAGGTGGTAATTTCATACACTGGCCAGGGAGGTATAACATCTTTTAGGAGTGAAGAAGAGCAGAATGTGAGTGTGGGGAAGGTGCGTGAGGCATTACGTAGAATGAATGGGGGTAAAGCAGCTGAAACTGACGGGATCATGACAGAAATGTTAAAAGCAGGGAGGGGGGATATAGTGTTGGAGTGGTTGGTATTTTTGTTTATTAAATATATGAAAGAGGGGAAGGTACCTAGGGATTGGCAGAGAGTGTGTATAATTCCTTTATATAAAGGGAAGGGGAACAAGAGAGATTGTAAAAATTGTAGGTTTTTACAAAACAGAAGTGTTATAAGAAGAGCAGAGTATATGGAGAGTAAAAGAAAGGTGAAGAGAGTGGTGAGAGAGTGCAAAAGGAGAGCAGATGAAAGAGTGGGAGAGGCACTGTCAAGAAATTTTGCTGAAAATAAGAAAAAAATTTGAAGATAAAAAAGTTAAGAAAGCCTAGGGAACAAATGGTTTTGTCAGTTAAAAACAGAGTAGGGGAGTTAGTAGATAGGGAGCTGGAGGTATTGGGTACATGGCAGGAATATTTTGAGGAACTTTTAAATGTCGATGAAGAGAGGGAGGTGGTAATTTCATGCACTGGCCAGGGATGAAGAAGAGCAGGATGTGAGTGTAGGGGAGGTGCGTGAGGTATTACGTAGAATGAAAGGGGGTAAAGCAGCTGGACTGACGGGATCATGACAGAAATGTTAAAAACAGGGGATGATATAGTGTTGGAGTGGTTGGTATTTTTGTTTAATTAATGTATTTAAGAGGGGAAAGTACCTAGGGATTAGCAGAGAGCATGTATAGTTCCTTTATATAAAGGGAAAGGGGACAAAAGTGATTGTAAAAATTATAGGAAAATAAGTTTACTGAGTGGTTGGTGCTATTATTTAATAAATGTATGGAAGAGGGTAAGGTACCTAGGGATTGGCAGAGAGCGTGTATTATTCCTTTGTATAAAGGCAAAGGGGACAAAAGAGAGTGCAAAAATTATAGGGTAATAAATAACAAAAACAGGCACAATACCGTGACTGGAACAATACACACACAACCCGCACATATAAAAGAGAGAGGAGCTTACGACGACGTTTCGGTCCGACTTGGACCATTTACAAAGTCACACTAACACACACGACAGGAAGAAGGGGTATTTATAGGCAGGCAGACAGGGGAGGGCACAAGAAAGTGGTGGAGAGGTAATAATGGAGGTAGTAGTGGTAGTAGTAGTAGTAGTAGTGGAGTCAGTCATATTCTAGGAAAGGAGCACTGCAATGAAGCTGGCAGCCCGCATAGGGTAAGGACAACAACACAGAGGGGGGAAAAATGAAATTAAAATAAAATAAAGGACAAATACAAGGCGAAAGAAAACACAGAGAAAGGAGAAAGAGGAGAAGGGGGAAGAGATAGAAGGGGAAGGAATCAGGTTAAGTCACGGGTGTTCTGAAGTTTGGAGCATTTAACAATGTAATGGGAGAGGAAAGCATCTACAGAGACAAAGCCAGGGCTAAGATTCATACAGGGAAAGTTGTGTATAAGGGAGGATTCAACCAGACGGCGACTGTGAAAGTTGGACGTAGGGTAGACAGTTTTAGCAGAAGACCAATCAATAGGATGACTGTGATCTCTGACATGACAGAAAAGAGCATTATTAGTGTCGGTAAGCCTAACACTATTTTTGTGATCCCTAAGTCTGTCAGAAAGAGATCGGCCAGTTTCTCCAAAGTACTGAAGAGGACAGGAGGAGCAAGAAATAGAGTAGATACCAGGAGAATCTATAGAGGGAGGGGAGGTATGAACTAGATTAGTGCGAAGAGTGTTAGTCTGGTGAAAGGTAAGTTTGATGTCTAAGGAACGGATAGAGTTGTTGAGATTAGAGAGACCAGAGATGTAGGGAAGGCAGAGGACAGGAGAGTTCCAGGGGTAGAGGGTTTAGGAGAAAAGAAAGTCCATTTGGCACGAGAAAGCAGAGTCAATGAAATGGGAAGGGTAGCAAGGCGGGAAAATGAATTATGAAGAGTGGAAATTTCTGCTTCAAGGAACTGAGGATCACAAATGCGGAGAGCACGGAGAAAGAGGGAGATAAGAACACTTTTCTTGACAGAGGCATGATAAAAAAAGTAGTGAATGTACATGCCACTGTGCATACGCTTGCAGTACATGGAAAAGGCAAAACCTGTAACTGAGCCTTGTATTTGTCCTTTATTTTATTTTAATTTCATTTTTTTCCCTCTGTGTTGTTGTCCACCCTATGTGGCGCCAGCTTCATTGCAGTGCTCCTTCTAGAATGTGACTGACTCCACTACTA
>WNWK01032185.1:0-22088 GCA_009830355.1 Cherax destructor
TTTAAATTTTATTATTATTATTATTATTATTATTATTATTATTACATACCCTTTTTTTGCTTTTGAAAACAGATTTGAAGTCTCCTAATATTACTGTCCGTCATTGTTATCAAGCCCTGACAAGACCCCCAAAGTCCTCTAAGAACTGGTCGGGGGTGGGAGGCGATAACTAGTTCCTCTAAGAGGGGTTTTGGGTCTTGGGTGCAACACTTCAAACCTAGAACCCCAGTTTATTGTCATTTAAATCGGTCTTGGATTATAGGCTAAGTCGTTCTTTATGTAGGCACATCCCCACCACCTTTTCTTTCCCTATCTAAGGTTTTATATTGTAACCTTCTTTTTGCCCTCGTCTGTCACCGTATCATCCAACCAGGATGAATAGGGTGAATAGGACAAAGGGTTTTTTAATTTGAGTGCTGTTGGGTGTGACAAAGTAACATTTATAAAGGGGATTCGGGAAACCGGCAGGCCGGACTTAGTCCTGGAGAGGGGAAGACATACAGTGTCTGCACTCTAAGGGGGGGTTTTAAATTTGCAGTTTTATAACTGTAATGAAAAGCACCCCTCTGGAAGACAGTGATGGTAATGATGATGAAAGTTTTTCTTTTCGGGGCCACCCTGCCTTGGTGGAATCGGCCATGTGTTTAAAAAAAAAAAAAAAAAAAAGATTAAAAATATATTTTTTTACTTCCAATTAAAAAAAAAAAAATTATGAAGAGAAACTAATATATTTTATTTTATTGAATTTAACCCATATTTAAGAAAAAAATTTTCCCAAAACATCTAAATTTTGAAGTATCAACAAAATACAATGCTGGTTTTATTATAGATAACACGAAATTTGTACTATAATATATGTCAAGTTATTTATCTTTTTATTATTAAAATTATGTTAGTTTTTTAAATTTAAAATCCGAGTATGTGGTCGATCCATCCCCGCCCTTCTGGGCGGGTAGGGGCCAAGGCTGGAGTTTGCTTCTGCAGCCGTAAGCCTGCCCTTCCCTTATGGAAGGTGGGGGCCAGAAGGCCTAGCATCATCCCTCCATGCCTCTGCTGGTGGGGGGAAAGTGGCTGGGCCCGGGGCATTGGTCCCTCCTTGAGGTACCCCCACCCGGGGGACCTGGTCTCTGCACTCCCACGCCAGGCGGCCGGGTCGCCATCTGGTAAAGACCTGGGCCGGGAGAATTCCCCTGAATCAACACCTCCCCTTCTTCTAGGGCAGGGAGGTGCCAAGGCTGGAGCTTGCTATCATCTGCAGCTCGTAAGCCTGCCCTTACCGTTGGGGAAAAGGTGGCAGACCAGAGGGGCCAAATTTTTCTATCTTCTCCATGCCTCGTGCTGGGGGGGGGAATGTTTTGGGCCGGGGGCCAGTTGGCCCCACCGCTGGAGGTATCCCCCCCAAGGGGGAGACATAGGTCTCTGATACCCCTAACGCCGGGGCCGGAGCCGGGTCGTCATCTGGTAAAGACCCGGGATGGGAAAATTCACAGTGAATCAACCCCCTCCTCCTCCCCCCAAATGTTTTAAATAAGACTAACCAGGATGCCCCCCACACCCAGTCAACTAAAACCCAGGATGCCCCCCCACACCCAGTCCACTAACCCCCAGGATGCCACCCACACGAGACCACTAACACCCAGGATCCCAAACCCCCCTGGCCCATTAACACCAATGATCCCCCCACACCATTTAGTAAAAACCCAAAGGATGCCACCCACAAAGTCCACAAACCCCAAAAGATACCCCCCCAAAAGTCCACTAACACCCAGGATGAAAAACCCCCCAGTCCATTAACGGGGGCCTAGTGGTTAAAGCTCTCTTCAGCACGGAGGGGGGGTTCCCAATTCCCGGTGGGGTGGAAACATTTGAAGTGTTTCTTTACACACACACACATACAGGGGGGCAACAACGGGTCATTTGAAATGATGGAGGTATCACAGTGGGCGCCTGTGATGAGCGGTGTCCCCGCGGGGGTCAGCCCTGGGCCCAGTGTTATTCTTGGTATATGTAAATGCCCATGAC
Source organism: Cherax destructor (assembly GCA_009830355.1). NCBI lineage: Eukaryota > Metazoa > Arthropoda > Malacostraca > Decapoda > Parastacidae > Cherax > Cherax destructor. Next base: position 2,023 of record WNWK01032185.1, read on the forward strand.
GGAGGGGATAGACTCAAAGGTCTCTGTTCACAGATGATGGGGAAATTTGAGGAGAATCACGGGGGGAAGAGGACCAACAGGACTTCAAACAGACCTGGACAAGCTTGACTCTGGTCTAGCAACTGGCTTCTTTAATTCAATCCCCCCAAATGCAAAAGTCATGAAGATCGGAAAAGGGGCCCAAAAAAGCTGACAGGTACAGGCAAGGCGGACAAAGGCTACAAACCTCGGCAAGGAAAAAGGCGGGGGTGGGGTATAACCCCAAAACACTTTTCCCAGGCCACATCAACCAGATAATTGCGGCAGCATTTGGGGCCCGGAAAACCTAAGATTAGCTTTCCCGTTCCCTTTTAACAAAAAATCGTTCAAGACACTGTAAACTTGTACTCAGGCCCATACTAGAATTAGCCCCAAATCTGGAAACCCACACCTGGTCAAGCACGAAAAGAAACTAGAGAAAGTGAAAAAGGTTTGCAAAAATTTTTAAATTCCACAACCCCAGGGAACTTCCTATAAAGGGGGTTGAGGGGGAAAGAAAGGCCCGGAAGAGCCCCATATAATACAACAAAATCGGGGGCCCCCAAAAGGTAAACAGGTAAAAGGGGGGAAACAAGAAACAAGGGGACAAAGGAAGTTAAACTCAGAGGATCAAGGGGGGAAGTTGGGGAAAATTTTAATTAACCAAATGGGGGAAAAGGGAAAGGGTCAAAAAAAAGAATAGTAAGGCAAAAAATACTGGGGGTTTTTGACAAGGTAGATAAGGCTTAGGGGCGGGGAAACAAAAACCCCAAGGGACACAATGGAAGGGCCAGGAGCGGAGTTTAAAACCCCTTTTTAAACCACAATTAGGGAAGTAAAAAGCAGAGGAAAGAATGGGGGGCCAGGAAAAAAGGGTTTTTAAAAAAGAACCAAGGGATGAAAAGCCATCCCCCCAGGAGGCCAAACCCCAAACCAAACCCGGGAGTGACCCACCCCGCCCACTAAACCCGGGAAGGGACCAAAATTTCCACTAACCCCCAATTTGTTACCCACCCAGCCACTAAAAACCCAGGATATGTTTCACACCAGTCCACGTACACCGGGGATGTGACTCACACCAGTCCACTAACACCCAGGATGATCCACTGACCCCCCCCAGCATCCATTGATTTTCCCCCAAAAGCATCCAATGCCCTTCCCCAGCATTCACTGATTACCCCAGCACATCTATAGAGGTTCCTCAGTAAATGTTAAATAATCATTTTGGGGATACAACCTGATTTCCTCTCCATCTTACAATGTTTCTCCTCCATTAATTTCAACCAGGAAAAAATTATAATTAATAATTTCACGGAAAATTATACTTATTTTAATTTTTTTTTTTTTATTATTATAAAATTTTTAAAAAAAAGGTTTTCCCAAAATTTTTGGGGAATTTTCGGGGAAGTTTAATTTAAAAAATTTGTTTTAAAATAAAAAAATTAATTCTTGTTTTTGTCTAACTTTTAAAAAAAGTTTATTTTTTAAGTCCTTTTTTAAAAACTTTTTTAATTTCCCTTAAATTTTTGTTTGAAAAATTCTAATTGGGTTTTATTTTTTAAGGGGGAATTTAGATTTTTTTAAATGTATAATATAATTCATTTATACGTAATAAGACAATACAAAAAATATTATTGTTTACGTTCAACAATTAAAAAAAAAAAAAAAATTTTTTTAAAAACTAACTAATATATTTTTTTTTATTGAGTCACATTCCCCCCCCAGCAGAGGCATGGAGGGAGATAGATACTAGGCCTCTCTGGTCTGCCACCTTCCTTAATCGGGAAGGGGAGGCCGGGCGAGCTAAAGATGGTAGCAAGCTCCAGCCTTGGCACCTACCCTGCCCTAGAAGGGCTGGGCATAGTGAGGAGGAGGAGGTGTTGATTCACTGGGAATTCTACCAGCCCAGGTCTTTACCAGATGGCAACCCGGCTCCGGCTCCCTGGAGTGGGAGTGTCAGAGACCTATGTCTCCCATGGGAGGGGAGACCCCTCATCGGCAGGACCAACTGGCCCCAGGACTAGCCACATTCCCCACCAGCAGAGGCATGGAGGTAGATAGATTCTAGGCCTCTCTGGTCTGCCACCTTCCCTAATGGGAAGGGCAGGCTTACAAGCTGCAGATGGTAGCAAGCTCCAGCATTGGCACCTACCCTGCCCTAGAAGGGCTGGGCATTGTTTGAGGAGGAAGTGTTGATTCACCAGGAATTCTCCCGGCCAGGGTCTTTACCAGATAACGACCCGGCTCTGGCTCCCTGGCGTGGGAGTATCAGAGACCTATGTCTCCCATTGGAGGGGGTACCCCTCAACGGTGGGACCAACTGGTCACAGGCTTAGCCACATTCCCCACCAGCACGAGGCAGGTGGTAGATATATGCTAGGCCTCTCTGATCTGCCACCTTCCCTGCACCAAGGAGGCTGACAGGAAGGGCAGGCTTGCGAGCTGCAGATGGTAGCAATATCCAGCCTTGGCACCTACCCTGCCCTAGAAGGGCTGGGCATGGTGAGGAGGAGGTGTTTATTCGCCGGGAGGGTAGGCTTATGAGCTGCAGATGGTAGCAAGCACCAGCCTTGGCACCTACCCTTCCCTAAAAGGAGGAGGATGAGGAGGTGTTGATTCACTGGGAATTCTCCCGGCCCGGGTCATTCCAGACAGCGAACCCCCTCAGCGGTGGGGCCAACAGGCCCCAGGCCTAGCCACATTTCCCTACCAGCACGAGGCATGGAGGTAGATAGACGCTAGGCCTCTGTGGTCTGCCACCTTCCCTAACAGGAAGGGTAGGCTTGTGAGCTGCAGATGGCAGCAAACTCCAGTCTTGGCATCTACCCTGCCCTAAAAGGGCTGGGCATGGTGAGGAGGAGGTGTTGATTCACCGGGAATTCTCCTAGCCAGGGTCTTTATAAGTTGGGAACCCGGCTCCGGCTCCCTGGCGTGAGAGTTTCAGAGACCTATGTCTCCCATGGGACGGGGTACTCCTCATCCGCGGGACCAAATGGTCCCAGGCCTAGCCACATTCCCCACCAGCACAAGGCAGGTGGTAGATATATGCAAGGCCTCTCTGGTCTGCCACCTTCCTCGCCCCAAGAGGGCTGACAGGAAGGGCAGGCTTGCGAGCTGCAGATGGTAGTAAGCTCCAGCCTTGGCACCTACTCTGCCCTAGAAGGAGGAGGAGGAGGAGGTGTTAATTCACTGGTAATTCTCCCGGCCCAGGTCTTTACCAGACGGCGACCCCCCTCAGCGGTGAGGCCAACAGGCCCCAGGCCTAGCCACATTCCCATACCAGCATGAGGCATGGAGGTAGATAGATGCTAGGCCTTTCTGGTCTGCCACCTTCCCTATCAGGAAGGGCAGGCTTGTGAGCTACAGATGGTAGCAAACTCCAGCCTTGTCACCTACCCTGACCTAAAAGGGGTGGGCATGGTGAGGAGGAGGTGTTGATTCACCGGGAATTCTCCTGGCCAGGGTCTTTACCAGATGGCGACCCGGCTGCGGCGTTCTGGCGTGGGAGTATCAGAGACCTATGTCTCCCATGGGAGGGGGTACCCCTAAACGGCAGGACCAACTGGTCCCAGGCCTAGACACATTCCCCAGGAACACGAGGCAGGTGGTAGATATATGCCAGGCCTCTCTGGTCTGCCACCTTCCCCTCTCCAAGGAGGCTGACAGGAAGGGCAGGCTTGCAAGCTGCAAATGGTAGCAAGCTCCAGCCTTGGCACCTACCCTGCCCTAGAAGGGCTTTGCATGGTGAGAAGGAGGAGATGTTGATTCACTGGGAGGGCAGGCTTATGAGCTGCAGATGGTAGCAAACTCCAGCCTTATCACCTACCCTGCCCTGGAAGGAGGATCTGGAGGAGGTGTTGATTCACTGGGAATTCTCACGGCCCGGGTCTATACCAGACGGCGACCCCCTTCAGCGGTGGGGCCAACAGGCCACAGGCCTAGCCACATTCCCCTACAAAATGAGGCATGGAGGTAGATAGATGCTTGGCCTCTGTGGTCTGCCACCTTCCCTATCCGGAAGGGCAGGCTACGAGCTCAGATGGTAGCAAGCTCCAGCCTTGGCAATACCCTCACCTAGAGTGGCTGGGATCGACCTTCATGGTGATGACGAGGAGGTGTTGATTCCCTGGGAATTCTCCAGGCCTGGGTCTTAACCAGATGTCGACCCGGCTTCGGCTCCCTGGCATGGAGTGTCAGAGACCTATGTCTCCTATAGGAGGGGATACCCCTCATCGGAGGGACCAACTGGCCCCAGGCATAGCCACATTCCTCACCAGCACAAGGCATAGAGATAGATAGATGCTAGGCCTCTCTGGTCTGAAACCCTAACAGGAAGGGCAGGCTTGTGAGCTGCAGATGGTAGCAAGCTCCAGCCTTGGAACCTACCCTGCCCTAAAAAGGCTGGGCATAGTGAGGATGTGTTGATTCACCGGGAATTCTCCCGGACAGGGTCTTTACTAGATATCGACCCGGCTCCAGCTCCCTGGCGTGGGAGTATCAGAGACCTATATCTCCCATGGGTGGGGGTACCCCTCAACAGCGGGACCAACTGGTCCCAGGCCTAGCCACATTCCCCACCAGCATGAGGCAGGTGGTAGATATATGCTAGGCCTTTCTGGTCTGCCACCTTCCCCGCCCCAAGGGGGCTGACAGGAAGGGCAGGCTTGCGAGCTGCAGATGGTAGCAAGCTCCAGCCTTGGCACCTACCCTGCACTAGAAGGGCTGGGCATGGTGAGAAAGAGGAGGTGTTGATTCGCCGGGAGGTCAGGCTTATGAGCTGCAGATGGTAGCAAGCTCAAGCCTTGGCACCTATCCTGCCCTAGAAAAAGGAGGATGAGGAGGTGTTGATTCACTGGGAATTCTCCCGGCCCTGGTCTTTACAAGATGGCGACCCCCCTCAGCGGTGGGGCCAACAGGCCACAGGCCTAGCCACATTCCCCTTCCAACAAGAGGCATGGAGGTAGATATATGCTAGGCCTCTGTGGTCTGCCACCTTCTCTAACTGGAAGGGCAGGCTTACGAGCTGCAGATGGTAGCAAGCTCCAGCCTTGGCACCTACCCTGCACTAGAAGGGCTGGGCATGGTGATTAGGAGGTGTTGATTCATCAGTAATTCTCCTGGCCAGGGTCTTAACCAGATGGCGACCCGGCTCCAGCTCCCTAGTGTGGGAGTGTCAGAGACCTATGTCTCTCATGGGAGGGGATACCCCTCATCGGAGGGAGCTACTGGCCCCAGGACTAACCACATTCACCACCAGCACAAGGCATGGAGATAGATTGATGCTAGGCCTCTCTGGTCTGCCACCTTCCCTAACAGGATGGGCAGGCTTGTGAGCTGCATATGGTAGCAAACTCCAGCCTTGGCACCTACCCTGCCCTAAAAGGGCTGGGCATGGTAAGGAGGAGGTGTTGATTCACCGGGAATTCTCCTGGCCAGGGTCTTTACCAGATGGCGACCCAGCTGCGGCTCCCTGGCGTGGGAGTATCAGACACCTATGTGTCCCATGGGAGGAGATACCCCTCAACAGCGGGACCAACTGGTCCCAGGCCTAGCCACATTCCCCAACAGCACGAGGCATGTGGTAAATATATGCTAGGCCTTTCTGGTATGCCACCTTCCCCGCCCCAAGGAGGCTGACAGGAAGGGCAGGCTTGCGAGCTGCAGATGGTAGCAAGCTCCAGCCTTGGCACCTACCCTGCCCTAGAAGGAGGAGGAGGAGGAGGTGTTTATTTACTGGGAATTCTCCCGGCCCGGGTCTTTACCAGACGGCGACCCCCCTCAGCAGTGGAATTCTCCCGGCCTGGGTCTTTACCAGACGGCGACCCTCCTCAGCGGTGGGGCCAACAGGCCCCAGGCATAGCAACATTCCCATACCAGCATGAGGCATGGAGGTAGATAGATGGTAGGCCTCTCTGGTCTGCCACCTTCCCTAACAGGAAGGGCAGGCTTTCATGCCACAGATGGTAGCAAACTCCAGCCTTGGCACCTACCCTGCACTAAAAGGGATGGGCATGGTGAGGAGGTGTTGATTCACCGGGAATTCTACCAGCTCCGGGTCTTTATCAGATGGCGAAGTGTCAGAGACCTGTGTCTCCTATGGGAGGGAATATCCCTCATCGGCAGAACCATCTGGCCCCAGGCCTAGCCATATTTCCCACCAGCAAGGAGGCTGACCTTGCAAGCCGCAGATGGTAGCAAGCTCCAGCCTTGGCACCTACCCTGCCCTAGAAGGGCTGGGCATTGTGAGGAGGAGGTGTTGATTCACTGGGAAATCTCCCGGCCCGGGTCTTTACCAGATGGCGACCCGGCTCCGGCTCCTTGGCGAGGGAGTAGCAGAGACCGAAGTCTCCCATGGGAGGGGGTACCCCTCAGCGGTGGGACCAACTGGTCCCAGGCCTAGCCATATTCGCCCACAAGCACGTAGGTAGATAGTTGCTAGGCCCCTCTGGTCTGCCACCTTCCCCGCCCCAAGGAGGCTGACGGGAAGGGCAGGATTGCGAGCCGCAGATGGTAGCAAGCTCCAGCCTTGGCACCTACCCTGCCCTAGAAGGGCTGGGCATGGTGATCGACCGGGCATGGTGATCGACCGGGCATTGTGATCGACCCCAGTATACCAACACCCAATTAATTACCTGTTTTGTCTACCTTAAATAAATTATATAAGTATTTTTTAAGTCTTTCATACTTTTACATTAATTTTTAAATAGCAGATCACTTATAATTCGCAATGATTTCTTAAATGACTTTTGAGATTTTCTAAAAGTATAATGTAATTCATATATATAATAGGAGAATAGTAAAACAAATATTGTTTATGTTTAACAATTAAAAAAACATATTTTGAAGACTAACTAATAGTAGTGTACAATCACTCAGAGTGGCTCGGAAGTAGATACTTCTGGTCTGCTCCCACTTCCGGTCGGCCCACCCCCACTTCCGGTCTGCCCACCCCCCACTTCCGGTCACCCCAACTTCCGGTCACCCCCACTTCCGGTCACCCCCTTACTTCCGGTCGCCCCCCACGCACCCCCCACGCCCCCCCCAATTTTTTTTTTTTTTTTTTTTTTTTCATCCTGAGCAGGTCCGCACCCCTCACCCCCCCCCTCACACCCCCTGAGTCCCTCATCCCTGAGCGGTCTCCTTCCGCGCGCTCGAACCCCCGCCCCGCCGCGCCCGCCCGCCCCGCGCCCCGCCCCGCGCCCCGCCCCGCGCCCTTCCGCGTCGAGCCGCCCCGAGCTGCCTTCTGCAGCGCCTTCTGCGGATCGCCCCCGCTCATCGATTTTTTTTCGATTTTTATTTTTTTCATTTTTTCAAATTTTTCATTTTTTCAATATTACTTCTGATATTTTTTACTTGACCTCTATGGAGAGTCAGAGATATGGGTAACCCCCTATGGGGTAGAAATTTTCTCGATTTCAATAAAAAGAACGAAAAGACTCATTTTTCAATATTCTATCATTCCTCCATCTCCTTGGATCAAGTTCCTTATGGGGTATAATATTTCACAGTTTACTAATTCATCAGAAAAGACACCCTATGAGGTCTCTCTTTAAGTAAATTGAACTAAGACTTATCTACTTTGGAATTTCATCAAATTCACTTCCATCCCCCCCAATATTCCTGATCCACTTCCTTGGATCAAGATCACCCATCTCCCGCCCACACCCTCTTGGTGGTCAGTGACGTCACAATATTTCCTCGGACAAGCTTAAACATGAGCTATACTTCCTCTCTTTAAGTTAAAATGAGCTAAAAGGACAAGTTCAATCAAGCGAGCCCAGGTGTGGTGCGCCGTCATCACTGGGTCGCCAACAAGTTCATTCAAGTATCCCTATGGGGTCTCTCTTTAAGTTAAACGAGCTAAAATTAGGTTAACACTAATACACATTTTTCATTTATTTATTTATTAATACATATACATTTTCGACTAACATAGGAAAAACATAACACGAATTAAGATTTCGGCTAAAGGAGTAAAAAGATACATTTTTCCAGTCTTTCATTAACATTTTTCAGGTATCAATAAAAAGTCCACATACGAGTAAGTCAAGTCATTGACTAAAATGAACATAACACGAATTAAGATTTCAGGTAACAGTGTAAAAAGATACATTTTCCATGTTTTCAGGTAATACGTTAATTTTCAGATGTTTTAATATCCATGTACAAGTCTCAACACCTCCCCAGCACCTCACTCTTCCTTTCATATCTCTTCCCTTCACCTCACCTCACCTCACTCACTCACACACACACACACACACACACACACACACAATCCAACGATACTTAACCCATTTCTAAATTCGATATAAGATCTATCACTCAATGAATAACATTTTTAATATTTCATTATAAGAATCTTCTTCACAGCATATATTTTCCCTCATGTGATTACCTAAATACAACTCTTTCTAATCAGGTTTACTATTAAATCATGTTTTTAGTAAAAGAGTTGTCATGAAACACTTTTCGGCAACTCTACCTGCACTACACCTGGGGTCACCGTGACGTCATCACTGGGTCGCCAACAGGATTGAGCAGGTATCTCATACGTATCACACCATGTTTCACATTACAAACTCTATTCAACAATTTTTCACTTCTATATTTTCTTTTAAATTATTCACAATACCTTTAATTTCATTAAAATTTACGCTCACACACACACACACACACATACACTCCACCCCATTACCCCATCTCCCACCCATCACAGGCTCACCCCAGCGCCTGAGGCCATGACCTCACCTTCTCTCTCTCTCTACCTCATACACACACACGAACACACGCGCACACACACACACACACACACACACACACACACACACACACACACACCACCCATTACCCAATCACTCATCTCAATTTTTTCCAGTTTTACTAATTCATCCAAAAAGCCACATCCGCCTCCACAGAACATACACACATTTTATACTTAATATAACCAAGAAATACATTGGAACACCTCCAAAACACTCTTATACATCATTTGAATACCCCCAAAACATCATTGAATACTGTGAAAACGACATTGAATACCCCCAAAACACCATTGGACACCACCAAAACACCATTGAACACCACCAAAACACCATTGAACACCACCAAAACACCATTGAACACCGCCAAAAACACCTTTGAATACCCCATACATCATCAATGAATACTCCCAAATCATCGTTTGAACACCATCACACCCACATATATTCCCCGTTTTCAGGTAACAGGCTAAATCAATAACTTTCAAGAAATATTCTCACACCCCTCAACATCTCATACATCATTTGAATACCCTCAAAAACACTATCAAACACCACAAATAACATTTAACCTAACCTAACTTTAACTTCAAATCACTCTAAAACATGACACATTACCAAAACTAACACAGTCACCATTATCCAACTAAGACATATCATAATCACATTTTTTATAAACATCCCCTCAAATCATTATAACCAACTTTATAAGATCATTAATCTCAATCCACTAAGATCACTCATTTCAATTTTTTTTCCAGTTTTACTAATTCATCCAAAAAAGTAAAAATCCATCTCCAAAGAACATTTTTCATATACATTCCCTCGTATCACCAACCGAGAACACTATTACTGATTTTTCCTCGTTTTACTAATTCATCCAAAAAAAAGATCATTAGGACAAGATCGCTAAAACTATGAATACTTTTTTTACTATTGGAACATTTCCAAATTACATTGGAACATTTCCAAACAACATTGGAACATTTCCAAATTACATTAGAAAATTCCCAGATTACTTTGAGCACATCCAAAAACAATATTAGAACACTCCCAGATTACTTTGACCACATCCAAACAATATATGAATACTCACAGATTACTTTGAATACTCACTGAACATCTCCAGTTAACATTTTGGTTATTTCCAAATTAGATTTTGGACATTTCAATTTACTTTCTGGTCCCCTTTCGAGTTACATTTTAAATTTTCCCTTAAAAATTTCACACAATCAATTGAACATTGTTTCTGGTAAACCCCATTCCTGACTCGAGAAGTAGACACAATTTTTATATCGATAATACATTTTTCTCGATAACCCCCTATGGGGTAGAAATTTTTCTCGATTTCAATAAAAAAAGAACGAAAAGACTCGTTTTTCAATATTCTATCATCCCTCCATCTCCTTGGATCAAGTTTTGAAGACCCCCCTATGGGGGCAAGCATTTTTGTATAACCCCCTATGGGGTATGGTAAAAGATCCCCCTATGGGGTCTCTCCTACAAGTTCATTCAAGTATCCCTATGGGGTCTGTTTTTAAGTTAAACAAGCTAAAATTATGTTAAAAGAATTAAAAGTGGTGTGGTGCGACGTCATCACTGGCTCGCCAACAAGTTCATTCAAGCGAGCCCAGGTGTGGTGCGACGTCATCACAGTATTTCCTCGGACAAGCTTAAACATGAGCTATACTTCCTCTCTTTAAGTTAAAATGAGCTAAAAGGACAAGTTCAATCAAGCGAGCCCAGGTGTGATGCGACGTCATCACTGGCTCGCCAACAAGTTCATTCAAGCGAGCCCAGGTGTGAGGTCACGTGATGTTTACCCGTGACGTCACAATATTTCCTCGAATCAAGTTCCTTATGGGGTAGTATTACTCGCTCTTTGGTATTCCACCTCAACGTTTCCTTGTTTAAAATTTCATGGTAAGGATTGTTTTAAAAAAATCAACATAGCTTAAATATTTTATTAAGCATTTCTCTTTATGAATGATCCACATATTCTTAGTGAAACAACACATGTTACTCTCTAAACATCATCATAAATCCTCTTCATCCTCCTCTCGCTTTTTTTCTTCGTTTTCCAAGTCCCGCACATCAACACCTGTAAAAGAAATTTTCTCGATTTCAATAATTTTTTTATCCCAAACTGAGTATTACTTTCTTATGTTAAATGAACCTAGTATCTCCGAAGGGTAAGTACAAGTCTCTGAACCACACCAGTCCACTAACACCCAGGATGCCACCCACACCAGTCCACTAACACCCAGGATGCCACCCACACCAGTCCACTAACACCCAGGATGCCACCCACACCAGTCCACTAACACCCAGGATGCCACCCACACCAGTCCACTATCACCCAGGATGCCACCCACACAAGTCCATTAACACCCAGGATGCCACCCACACCAGTCCACTAGGGAGAGCACACCATGCCCAGCCCTTCTAGGGCAGGGTAGGTGCCAGAGCTGGAGCTTGCTACCATCTGCAGCTCTCAAGATTACCATTCCATTAGCTTCCTGGGGCGGGGAAGATGGGAGACCAGAGAGGCCTAGCTTCTCCCTACGAGCCCCATCAGGTCGGGGAATGGGGCTAGGAATGGGGACAGTTGGTCCCAGAAGATGGGAGACATAGGTCCCAGTCACTCCCACGACAGTGAGCCAAGGCCAGGTCACCATCTGGAAAAGACTCGGACTGGGAGAGTACCGGCGAATCTACCCCCCCAGGGTCAACGCTCCTGTGGCCCGGTCTGTGACCAGGCCTCATGTTGGATCAGATCCTGATCAACCAGGCTGTTACTGCTGGCCGTATGCAGTCCAACGTACGAACCCCAGCCTGGCTGGTCAGGTACAAACTTTAGGTGCCTGTCCATAGTGCCAGACAAGTGGAAAACAGCAAATGTAATACCTATTTACAAGGCAGGTGACAGGTCCTTAGCTTCGAACTATAGACCAATAAGCCTTACCTCCATAGCTGGTAAATTTATGAAATCAATAATTGCCGAGTCAATTCGTAGCCATCTTGAAAAGCATTAATTGATTAATGAATCTCAACACGGTTTTACTAAGGGGCGTTCATGTCTCACGAATTTACTAACTTTTTTCACTAAGGTGTTTGAGGAGGTAGATCATGGTAATGAATATGATATTGTGTATATGGACTTCAGTAAGGCTTTCGATAAAGTTCCACATCAGAGGCTAACACGGAATAGGAGGAGAAATTTTTTCCTGGGTAGAGGCATGGTTGACAATTAGGCGGCAGAGAGTTTGCATAAATGGAGAGAAATCAGAATGTGGGCACGTCTCAAGCGGTGTTCAACAGGGGTCAGTTTTGCGCCCCCTGTTGTTTACAATTTACATAAATGACATAGATTAGGGAATAAATAGCAACATAAGCAAATTTGCTGATGACACCAAAATAGGCCGTCCAATTCATTCTAATGAGGACATTAGAGCACTCCAGGAAGATTTGAATAGACTGATGCAGTGGTCGGAGAAGTGGCAGATGCAGCTTAATGTAGACAAATGCAAAGTTCTAAATGTTGGGCAGGACAATAACCATGCCACATATAACTGAATAATGTAGATCTTAATACTTGTGATTGCGAGAAGGATTTAGGAGTTCTGGTTAGTAGTAAATTGAAACCAAGAAGTATATATAAAGGTCCTCAGGTTGTTCTTCAACTCTATATATCCTTGGTTAGGCCTCATCTAGATTATGCTGCACAGTTTTGGTCACCGTATTACAGAATGGATATAAATGCTCTGGAAAATGTACAAAGGAGGATGACAAAGTTTATCCCATGTATCAGAAATCTTCCCTATGAGGATAGACTGAGGGACCTGAATCTGCACTCTCTAGAAAGGCGTAGAATTAGGGGGGATATGATTGAGGTGTATAAATGGAAAACAGGAATAAATAAAGGGGATGTAAATAGTGTGCTGAAAATATCCAGCCAAGACAGGACTCGCAGCAATGGTTTCAAGTTGGAAAAGTTCAGATTCAGGAGGGATATAGGAAAGCATTAGTTTGGTAATAGAGTTGTGGATGAGTGGAACAAACTCCTGAGTACCGTCATAGGGGCTGGGATGTTATGTAGTTTTAAAAATAAGTTAGATTAATACATGAGTGGGTGTGGGTGGGTGTGAGTTGGACCTGACTAGCTTGTGCTACTAGGTCAGATGCTGTACTAATTCCTTAAGTGGAAGTGACCTGACTACCTGGAGTTTACCTGGAGAGAGTTAAATCCAGGTGGTCGGCTAGATAAATATAGGAGTGGGTGTGGGTGGGTGTGAGTTGGTCCTGACTAGCTTGTGGTACTAGGTCAGATGCCGTGCTCCTTCCTTAAGTGAATGTAACCTGACCTTGCAGGGTCGAGGTATTGGCTAAAGCCGGTTGGAGACTTGCCTGCCTCGCATGGGCCAGTAGGCCTGCTGCAGTGTTTCTTCTTTCTTATGTTCTTATGTCCAGTGCCTGCTTGAAGACAGCCAGGGGGTAGTTGGTAATCCCCATGATGTATGCTGGGAGGCAGTTGGGCCCCTGACATTTATTGTGTTGTCTCTCAACGTGCTAGTGGCACCCCTCCTTTTCATTGGGGGGATGTTACATCGCCTGCCAAGTCTTTTACTTTTGTAGGGAGTGACTCTCGTGTGCAAGTTTGGTACTAATGACTCGAGAATTTTCCACGTGTATATAATAATATATCTCTCCCGCCTGCGTTCTAGAGGGTAAAGGTTTAGGAACTTCAAGCGTTCCCAGTAATTGAGGTGGTTTATCGCAGTTATGCGTGCGGTGAAGGTTCTCTGCACATTTTCCAGGTCAGCAATTTCACCTGCCTTCAAAGGTAGAGTTAGTGTGCAGCAATATTCCAGTCTAGATAAAAAAAAGCGACCTGAAAAGTGTCAACATGGGCTTGGCATCCCTGGTTTTGAAGGTTCTCATTATCCATCCTGAAGTTGAGATCCTCTGACATGATCACTCTCAGGTCTTTGACATTAGTTTTTCGCTCTATTGAGTGGTTGGAATTTGTTTTGTACTCCGATGAGATTTTAATTTCCTCACTTTTTCCATATCTGAGAAATTGAAATTTCTCATCATTGAACTTCATATTGTTTTCTGCAGCCCATTTAAAGATTTGGTTTATGTCTGCTTGGAGTCTTGCAGTGTCTTCAACGGTGGACACTGTCATGCAGATTCGGGTGTCATCTGCAAAGGAAGACAAGGCAAAGTGGCTTATATCCCTGTCTATGTCCGATATGAGGATGAGGAACAGGATGGGAGCGAGTACTGTGCCTTGTGGAACAGAGCTTTTCACTGTAGCCGCCTCAGACTTTACTCTGTTGACTACTACTCTTTGTGTTCTACATGTTAGGAAATTATAGATCCATCTACCAACTTTTTCTGTTATTCCTTTATCACGCATTTTGTGTGCTATTATACCATGGTCACACTTGTCAAAGGCTTTTGCAAAGTCTGTGTATATAACATCTGCATTCTGTTTGTCTTCTACAGCATCCAGAACCTTGTCGTAGCAGAACAGTAGTTGGGACAGACAGGAGTGACCTGCTCTAAACCCATGCTGCCCTGCGTTGTGTAATTGATGGGTATCTAGATGAGTGGCGATCTTGCTTCTTAGAACCCTTTCAAAGATTTTTATGATATGGGACGCTATTGGTCTGTTGTTCTTTGCTATTGCTTTACTGCGCCCTTTGTGGAGTGGGGCTATGTCTGTTGTTTTTAGTAACTGTGGGACGACCCCAGTGTCCATGCTCGCTCTCCATACGATGTTAAAATCATGTGATAGGGGCTTCTTGCAGTTCTTGATGAACACAGAGTTCCACTAGTCTGGGCCTGAGCGGAGTGCATGGGCATGCTCTTTCGAAGTCATTTGGCGTCAGGGTAATGTCAGATAGGCATGCGTCTGCCAAGTTCTGTGGCACTCTCATAAAAAAATCATTTAGGTCTTCTACTTTCAGTCTGATTAGCGGCTCGCTAAAAACTGAGTCATTCTGGGACTTTAGTAACTCACTCATTTCCTTGCTGTCATCTGTGTAGGACCCATCCCGTTTAAGTAGGGGCCCAATACTGGATGTTGTTCTCAACTTTGATTTGGCATAAGATAAGAAATACTTTGGGTTTCTTTCAATTTCATTTATGGGTTTTAGTTCTTCCCGCGTTTCTTGATTCCTGTAAGATTCCTTTAGTTTTAATTCAGTGTTTGTTATTTCTCTGACCAGTGTCTCCCTTCGTATTTCAGATATATTGGCCTCTTGTAGCCGCTCCGTTATTCTTTGCCTTCACCTGTATAGGGAGCGCCTCTCTCTTTCTAGTTTGCATCTTCTCCTCCTTTTCCTTAAGGGAATTTGCCTTGAGCAAACCTCAAGTGCCACAGAGTTAATTTGTTCTAGACATAGGTTAGGATCGTGATGCTTAGGCTATCTTCCCAGTTTATATAATTTATGACGTGGTTTACTTGGTCCCACCTTATATTTTTGTTATTGAAGTTGAATTTGGAGAAGGCTCCCTCGCGGCTGATCACATTTTGTCCATCTGGGGCTCTCCGCATACATGTCTGGACCTCTATTATGTTGTGATCTGAGTATATTGTTTTTGATATGATGACACTTCAGATCATCATTGTTGGTGAAGATGTGGTCCAGCGTATTCTGTAATCTTGTAGGCTCTACTATTTGCTGGTTTAAGGTGAATTTGGTGCAGAGATTTAAAAGTTCATATGTGTGCGAGTTTTCATCTGAGCTGCCTCCTGGTGTTATCTCTGCTACCACATTGTTTGCAATATTCCTCCATTTTAGGTGCCTTAGGTTGAAGTCTCCCAGGAGCAAAATGTTGGGAGCAGGAGCTGTAAGATTTTCCAGACAGTGGTCAATTTTCAGAAGCTGTTTCTGGAATTGTTGGGACGTTGCATCCGGAGGCTTGTATACAACCACGATGACCAGATTTTGATTGTCGATCTTTATTGCTAATACGTCAACTACATCATTTGAGGCATTAAGTAGTTTTGTGATACACAGGCCAACCCCCCTTTTTGCCTGTTCACTCTGTTACATCTTTATAGGTTGTAGCCTGGGATCCAGATTTTATTGTCCAAGTGATTTCTTATGTGGGTCTTTGTGAAAGCCGCAAACATAGCATTTGACACTGTAAGCAGTCCACGGATGTAAGGTATCTTGTTGTTCGTTGCTGGCTTTAGACCCTGTATATTTGCAAAGAAGAATGTCATTGGATTGGTGGTATTGTTGGTATGGGGGATCTTTTTTCCTGGCACTAATATCTGTTGTGTTGGAGTGGAGGCCATTGACTGTGATTCCACTCCAGAAATGATTGCAGTTGGTGTACGATTTCTGTAATTTCCTACCAGTTTTTTTTCCTTCCTGGCACTAAAAAACCTCTCTCCGGAGTGGCTGTGGCTACCCAGGCTTTGCCATGGTCTGGATGTTCTGTGTCGTCTTGTACCCTTTAGGTGGTATGCCTGGCAATATAAGTTATAGCACTGTCTTTCCTGAACTGATGCGTGGCACATTTCAGGGTGGAAAAGCTTACAGGACAGGAAGTTGCATTTTCCTATTTTCATATTGACTCTGCATTTTCTGGGGTGATCATAATTGCATGTCCTATCTGTTTTCGCAGATATTCCATGCCTGCAGATACCAAGTGCATAATATTCACATAGGCCTGGTTTCTGTTTGTCCTGGTTTTTCGTGACTGTGTTCCCCATTGTATTCCCTATTGGTGCGTGTGTTCCTGTCTCGTTTCTATCTTCGGCACAGTATTTCCTGGGGCATCACCCTGTTTACTATCTACCATGGTATTGCTAGTTTGTAACATTGTGTTTTGTGTGTCCTTTTCTACACCTGTTTCCTCTCTAGTGCTCCTGTCCCCCTTCAGGTCACCATCATTTATTTCTCCCTTCTTACAGTTACTATCTACCATGGCAACATCTGTACCAGGGGCGATAGCACCATCTGGCCCAGCTTTTTTACTTTCCCAACTGTTAAAGAATGCTGTCATGTTTTTTTTATGAAGACCGATTTGATGTTGTCCTCTTTTAATATCAATGTGATTTTATTCTACAGTTCGGTCTCATTTGGGCATACCCAAAAACATTTCCCTGGTTTAATATCTCGTGTAGTTGATACCTGAATGCTTGCACAAGGAGCGTGGCTCCATTTACCACAGAAGTTGCATGTAATACATGCAGTAGAACGTTTGTTTGTTTGGTTGCATACTACACAGGGTTTTCATGATTGATTTTGTTGGTTGTTTAACTGTATATTCTACTAATAGTTTTCCTGAAGTGGTGATCCATCTATTTGTATCATATCTATTTTATTTGCATGTGTAAGTGTTTGGGACATTAAGTTATTGTTTGGGTGTTTGATAAGGCCACCTAAAACCCCGTCCGCTTAATGAATCCGGTCGAGGATACCAGTTTTGAATCTGGTCGAGGATACCAGTTTTGAATCCGGTCAATGGTTCCCTTATTTCTTGGATCTGACGAGATCCAGTATCACTTATTTAATGAATGCTGTAGGGATTATTTGGGTTACGCGAGACAGACCACTGGAAGATGATTAAACAGAGTAATAATGATCGGTTTGATACAAAAAGTATAACTTGCGTGTTTGGAGAAAAAACCGGTGCTTCTGGCAGCTCCTACTATGACAGACGGCCATACCTCTGGCACCCTGGTTTACCTCTGGCACCCTGTATACTTCTGGTACCCTGGTTAACCTCACCCTGGTTTACCACCTGGGGTTTTAGGCACTTATGGATCACTGTACTGGGTTTAGTTTTTCTAGTTTTTTTCTACCTCCACCACAAACCTGCTGTTTTTCACTATGGTTGACTGGATGATATAGTCTTATGTTGTTGAAATCGTTCACTGACAACTCACAACTCGACAGATCAAGCAAAGAAATTGGAGCACGCATCAATAACTGGGCCTCTACCCTTCAGACAGAACTGTTTGCCATACTCCTTGCACTCAAATGCGTCCATGTACCTAAGGTTGACTCTCTAATTGTAACTGATTCTCTGTCATCCATAAATGCTCTCAACTCATCAAGTATAAATTGTAGCATGCTTGTGTCAGAAGCCAGACACAGGTATGGTAGGATTGTGGGTAGTAGAGTCAGAGTGCATTTTAAATTTTTTTCCCTTTAAAAAAATTCCCCCCTTTTAAAATTTTTTTTTTTCCCCCCCCCCAACTTTTAAAAAAAAAGG
This sequence comes from Cherax destructor, assembly GCA_009830355.1. Lineage (NCBI taxonomy): Eukaryota > Metazoa > Arthropoda > Malacostraca > Decapoda > Parastacidae > Cherax > Cherax destructor. The sequence goes on from WNWK01032185.1 coordinate 20,043, forward strand.
AAAAACAAAAAAAAAATTTTTTTTTAAAAAAAAATTTTTTAATTTTTAAAAAACCCCCCCAAACCCAAAAAAAAACCAAATTTAAAAATTTAAAAACCCCAAAAAAAAATTTAAATTTTTTTTAAAAACCAACCCCCCCCCAAAAACCCCCCCCTTTTTTTTTTTTTAACCCCCCCCCCCCCCACACACACCCCCAAACCCAAAAAAAATTTTTTTTAAAAACCCTTCATTAATAAAAAAAATTTTTTTTAAAAATTTTTTCCCTTTATATTTTCCCTCATGTGATTAACCCAAATACAACTCTTTCTAATCAGGTTTTTCTATTAAATCATGTTTTTTGTAAAAGTTGTCATAAGCACCCGGGAACTCTCCTCACTTTTCACCTGGGGAGTTTGGGCATCACTGGGGGCCAAGGGGAAAAAAAAGGGATCTCAACCCCTAAAACCCCCATGTTTCACATTACAAACTCTATTCAACAATTTTTTCATATTTTTTTAAATTATTCCTTCCCCAAAATTTTTTTTGGCACCACCACACACACACACACACACACCCCTCCCCCCCAGGCCCCCCGGCCACCATGACCCCCCTTTCTCTCTCCTACCTCTTAAAACCCACCTAAAAACCCCCCCCAACCCCACACACACAAATTTTCCCCCCCTTTATTAATTTTTTTCCCGTTTTTTTTTTCATCCCAAAAAAAAACATCCCTCCCCAAAAACATACACACCTTTATAACCCAAATAACCCGGGAAATGCATTTTACCTCAAAAACCCCTTCTTATTAAAACATTTTAATACCCCAAAACACCATTGAACACCACCAAAACCCATTAAGCACCCCAAAAAAACCATTGAACACCACCAAAACACCATTAAAAACCCCCAAAAACAAAAAATTTTTAAAGACCCCAAAAAAATTTTTAGGACACCACCAAAAACCCTTTAAAATTTCCCCAAAAAACAACCCCTTAAAAAACCAAAAAAAACACCTTTTAAACCCCAAAAACAATTTTAAAACTCCCAAATCATCTTTTAACACCATCACCCCATATATTCCCCCAGGTAACAAAGGGTAAATCAATAACTTTCAGAAATATTCTCACACCCCCCAACATCTTTTATAGTACCCTCAAAAACACTATCAAACACCACAAATAACATTTTTAAACCCAACCCTTTTTTAACTTCCAAATCACTCTAAAACATGACACATTCCAAAACTAACACAGTTACCACCAACCAACTAAGACATATCATAATCACATTTTTTTAAACATCCCCTCAAATCATTATAACCAACTTTATAAGATCATTAATCTCCCAAACCCCCTAAGATCCCCTCATTTCAATTTTTTTAGTTTTACTAATTCATCCAAAAAATAAAAAACCATCTCCAAAGAACATTTTTCCTTTTACACCCTCTTTTCCCAACCGAGAACACTATTACTGTTTTTTTCCCCGTTTTTTCTAATTCATCCAAAAAAAGATCATTAGGACAAGATCGCTAAAACTTTAATACTTTTTTTCTATTGGAACATTTCCAAAAATTAAACCAAAAATTTGGGAAAATTTCCAAACAACATTGGAACATTTCCAAAATTTCATTTTGAAAAATTACTTTGGGGCACATCCAAAAACAAATTGGCATCCCCGTTAAAATTTACCCCCAAACAATATATGAATACTCACAGATTACTTTGAATACTCACCAAACATCTCCAGTTTAAAATTTTGGGTTTTTCCAAATTAGATTTTGGACATTTCAATTTCTTTCTGGTCCCCTTTCGGTTACATTTTAAATTTTCCCTTAAAAAATTTTCCCCAATCAATTGAACTTTTTTCTGGTAAACCCATTTTCCCGACTCGAAAAAGTAGACACAATTTTTTTATCGATAATACATTTTTTTTCCCCATAACCCCCTATGGGGTAGGAAAATTTTTTTGATTTCTAAAAAAAAAACGAAAGACTCGTTTTTCAATATTCTATCATCCCTCCATCTCCTTGGGTCAAAAAATTCCCTTTTGGGGAAAATTTTCTGCCCT
>WNWK01032186.1:0-22088 GCA_009830355.1 Cherax destructor
AAATTATACTTACATAATTGCACGATTTCCGGGGTATTCGTTAACCGAGGGTCACAGATAGAGCTTAATAGTTAGTAGACAACATAATTGAAATTGCAATTATGATTATCACATACACTCTCACAACATAGTACTGATAACCACTCAGAATTCAGACATATAACACAGGAAACAGAGTTACATGAACTTCCTACTGGACTCCTCAAAAAAGGCTTCTGTTTAAGATAGAATTATTGTGATATTGATAAATACTAAACTTGAAACGATTCAACTCCACAATGTGACACAGTAAAATTTAGTTATAATAATCCACAAAGGTGAAAACTGGGTACTCTTATTAAGTAATAACAGGAGAACAAAAGTACAGTGGAACCTCGACACTCGAACTTAATTGGTTACAGAAACTGTTCGAGAACGGAACGAATTTTTCCCAACCAATTTTCTTTTTTGGTTACCTGTTATGACTAACCCTCTTAGACCCTATGGAGACTTATTTATACAAATAATGTAAAAAAACAACACCAAAAAATGCGAAGAAATATGAATTAGTTTAGAGCGAAGTTCTGGCAGGTCGTGTTTGGTCGAGTGCCCAGCAAAGGGTCGACTACCGAGAGATATGTTTAATGAACAAAGCCTTTGAATACCGAATTGCTCGAACAAGAAGCTGTTCGAGTACCGAGGTTCCACTGTAATACAAAGGACGGCAATAATTACTATAAAAAACAGCAGTTGTACCTTGAAGTGTGGTCATGAATAAACAATTGTGTTAGTGAGCCTCTACTAAGTCACCCTTCATGCCATAAATCACAAGCGCACACACACACACATATGCACCCAGTAGAGGCCAGTGAAGAGGCGGGGCCAGGAGCTATGAGTCGACCCTTGCAACCACAACTAGGTGAGTAAACACACACACACACACACACACACACACACAAGAGAGAGAAGGGTGGGTTGACTGCATTTTCTTAGACTGCAAGAAGATACAGTTCCTCACAAGAGATTAGTGCAGAAGCTAGAGAATCAGGCGTGTATAACAGGAAGGGCACTGCAATGGATCAGAGAATACCTGACAGGGAGGCAACAACGAGTCATGGTACGTGATGAGGTATCAGAGTGGGCGCCTGTGACGAGCGGGGTCCCATAATGGTCAGTCCTAGGACCATTGCTATTTTTGGTATATGTGAATGACATGATGGAAGGGATAGACTCAGAAATGTCCCTGTTCGCAGATGATGTGAAGTTAATGAGGAGAATTAAATCAGATGAGGATCAGGCAGGATTACAAAGAGACCTGGACAGGCTGGACACGTTGTCCAGCAACTGGCTTCTCGAATTTAACATCGCTAAATGCAAAGTCATGAAGATCAGTGAAGGGCAAAGAAGACCGCAGACAGAGTATAGGCTAGGTGGCCAAAGACTGCAAACCTCACTCAAGGAGAAAGTTCATGGGGGTGAGAATAACACAGAGCACGTCTCCGGCAGCACGCATCAAACAGATAGCTGCTGAAGCAAATGGGCGGCGGCGGAGGCCTGAGAATAGCTTTCCGATACCTTAGTAAGGAATCGTTCAAGACACTGTACACTGTGTACGTCAGGCCCATACGGGAGTATGCACCACCAATTTGGAATCCACTCCTGGTCAAGCACGTCAAGAAATTAGAGAAAGTGCAAAGGTTTGCAACAAGGTTAGCTCCAGAGCTAAGGGGAATGTCCTATGAAGAAAATTTAAGGGAAATCTGCCCGACGACACTGGAGGACTAAAGGGTTAGGGGAGACATGATAACGACATACAAAATACTGTGTGGAATAGATAAGGTGGACAGAGACAGGATGTTCCGGAGAGAGGACACAGAAACAAGGGGTCACAATTGGAAGTTGAAGACTCAGACGAGTCAAAGGGATGTTAGGAAGTGTTTCTTCAGTCATAGAGTTGTCAGGAAGTGGAATAGTCTAGCAAGTGATGTAGTGGAGGCAGGAACCATACATAGCTTTAAGACGAGGTATGATAAAGCTCATGGAGCAGGGAGAGAGAGGACCTAGTAGCGGTCAGTGAAGAGCTAAGTCTCGACCCCTGCACCCACAATTAGGTGAATACAATTAGGTGAGTACACACAAACACACACACACACACAAATTGTAAATATAAGATCAAATTCTGCATCACGTTTCGCATAATTTATTCAAGAAGTAATAATGAGTGAAGTCAACGTTGTAACTTACAACACAAGAAACAAAGAAATTCAGATTAATTGACCACTTGCAGTGTACTTCACTCAAGCTGCTACTTAATAGGGGACAATAATTCTAAGCAAGATAACATATGCACCAAAGGTCATTAGCTGCCATAACACAACACAACAATTATAGTGCATACAAAAAGAATATAGTGTCATACACACCTCACCGAATTAACGTTAAGAGACTTCCTGCAGGGGAGGTGATAACATGGCACAAGGGGAGGTGATAACATGGCACAAGGGGAGGTGATAACATGGCACAAGGGGAGGTGATAACATGGCACAAGGGGAGGTGATAACATGGCACAAGGGGAGGTGATAACATGGCACAAGGGGAGGTGATAACAGTGGGAAAACAAGGAGGTGATAACATGGCACGTAAAATGGCAGGGAGGTGATAACATGGCAAGTGTAACATGGCACAAGGGAGGTGATAACATGGCACAAGGGGGATAACATGTTACAGAGGTATAACATGGCACAAGGGGAGGTGATAACATGGCACAAGGGGAGGTGATAACATGGCACACCCAACAAAAAGTAAAGACATGGAAAAACACTGAAGAACATATTATAATAGAGAAAAAATGTACGTATATATATACATACACACATATATATATAGTATATATATATGTCGTGCCGATTAGGTAAACATAAGAACATAAGAAAGAAGGAACACTGCAGCAGGCCTACTGGCCCATGCGAGGCAAGTCCAAGTCTCCAACGGCTTAAGCCAATGCCCCGACCCAGCCAGGTCAGGTTACATTCACTTAAGGAAGGAGCACTGCATCTGACCTAGTAGCACAAGCTAGAGTCAGGACCAATTCACACCCAACCGCACCCACTCATATAATTATCCAGCCGACCACCTGGTCAGGTCACTTCCACTTAAGGAATTAGTACAGGTCAGGTTACATTCACTTAAGGAAGGAGCACTGCATCTGACCTAGTACAAGCTAGTCAGGTCTAAACTCACACCCATCCACACCCACCCATGTATTTATCTAACCTATTTTTAAAACTACACAACGTCTTAGCATCTATGACGGTACTCGGGAGTTTGTTCCACTCATCCACAACTCTATTACCAAACCAGTGCTTTCCTATATCCTTCCTGAATCTGAACTTTTCCAACTTGAAACCATTGCTGCGAGTCCTGTCTTGGCTGGATATTTTCAGCACGCTATTTACATCCCCTTTGTTTATTCCTGTTTTCCATTTGTACACCTCAATCATATCCCCCCTAATTCTACGCCTTTCTAGAGAGTGCAGATTCAGGGCCCTCAGTCTATCCTCATAGGGAAGATTTCTGATACAAGGGATCAACTTAGTCATCCTCCTTTGTACGTTTTCCAGTGCATTTATATCCATTCTGTAATACGGTGACCAGAACTGTGCAGCATAATCTAAATGAGGCCTAACCAAAGATATATAGAGTCGAAGAACAACCTGAGGACTTCTGTTATTTATACTTCTTGATATGAAGCCAAGGATTCTGTTAGCTTTATTGCGAACACTTATGCACTGTTGTCTAGGCTTCAGATTACTACTAACCAGAACTCCTAAATCCTTCTCGCAATTACAAGTAATAAGATCTATATTATTCAGCTTATATGTGGCATGGTTATTGTCCTGCCCAACATTTAGAACTTTGAATTTGTTTACATTAAACTGCATCTGCCACTTCTCCGACCACTGCATCAGTCTATTCAAATCATCCTGGAGTGCTCTAATGTCCTCATTTGAATGAATTGGACGGCCTATTTTGGTGTCATCAGCAAATTTACTTATGCTACTATTTATTCCCTCATCTATGTCGTTTATGTAAATTGTAAACAACAGGGGGCCCAAAACTGACCTTTGTGGAACACCGCTTGAGACGCGCCCCCATTCTGATTTCTCTCCATTTATGCAAACTCTCTGCCGCCTATTAGTCAACCATGCCTCTACCCAGGAAAAAATTTCTCCTCCTATTCCGTGTGCCTTAAGTTTCCTCAGTAGCCTCTGATGTGGAACTTTATCGAAAGCCTTACTGAAGTCCATATACACAATATCATATTCATTACCATGATCTACCTCCTCAAACACCTTAGTGAAAAAAGTTAGTAAATTCGTAAGACATGAACGCCCCTTTGTAAAACCGTGTTGAGATTCATTAATCAATTTATGCTTTTCAAGATGGCTACGAATTGCCTCGGCAATTATTGATTCCATAAATTTACCAACTATGGAGGTAAGGCTTATTGGTCTATAGTTCGATATAAGACTACACCTCACAGTCACATCATACTAACAAAGACAACACCTCACAGTAGCGTAACAACACACGACTCTGTGAAGAGGAACATAAGAAAGAACCTAAAACTCTTCCCAAGAATTAAAATTAGTCCAATTTATCATTAAATTGTTCCCAAATTTTATTAATTATAAATGAATCCAATTTATATAAACCAAAAGAAATATTCATATTATTTTCAAAACTACTTTTTATGAAACATGATTCTATTATATTCCTCTCAACCATGGACTTGCTTGATACAACTTTCTCAGCATTTTGAAAATCAATTGGATGGTTAAAATCTCTCACATGAATAAATAGAGCATTAGAATCTTGTCCAGTTCTAATGCTATATTTATGTTGTTTTAATCTTAGTTCAAGACTTTTACCAGTTTGACCGTAATAAACTTTATCGCATATTTTACAGGGAATCTTATAGACAGAGTTTCAGGTCCTTTCTTATGTTCCTCTTCACAGAGTCGTGGGTTGTTACGCTACTGTGAGGTGTTGTCTTTGTTAGTATGATGTGACTGTGAGGTGTAGTCTTGCCCCTTTATAAGCCTGCTTGTCATGTTTCCTTTTATAGTTCCTTGATAATGTGAGTAGTCACGAAAGCGCTTGGAATTCCTCTATTTTTTCATAGTGGTTGTCTTGCATATTTTGATATCACCTGTTTACTGTGATCTTTTTGCATATCTAGTACATTTTGTTAAGTGTTTGTCACTGATTATAATGCGAAAATCTCATCCAGCTCCTCAGAGCTGGGGCACGTGCCCGAAATACACCAGGCATTACCTCTCTGAACAACAGCTCTGAGTCGCTGGAACAGAAAACTAGCTGCCCTGGGATACCTAGTTACCCTGATGAGTCTTTTGCCTAGCTCCTTAAGGAACTTTGATGCACTCTTTCCCCATGAGCCAAAGGTTTCTGAGTCTATGGGAACAAACATATAATGATGGGCACGTTCTCCATATTTTCTAGACTTTTGGGACTCCCTGAAGGTGGCAGCTGCCCCTCCTTCCTCCTTGGTGTATTGGATATATGTATCAGCCAAGGTAGATGCACTTGTGTAGTCCCACACCACCTGCTTGCCACCTGTCCAGGCTTGAAGGGTGATACCATCTGGACACTTTTAGCTGCCATCAGATCTGCATAGTTGGGGTGGCTCCCTTACTGCTGGGCATCCGGCTGTTGTGAGGCTCTTCTTGATAATGTTATTACCCTCCTCATGTCTTGCAATCTTTCCCTCGGATTTACGGCACATAAGACCAGGGTACCCGAATCGGTCTGCTGCTTCACTGCCACAAATACTCCTGTGTTCGGCGAGAATAGGGGCGGCAAGTCGAAGGGCAACACCAGGACTGGGGACCCTCGTCCTCAGAGAACAGAATAAACTTACTCCAGAGAAAATCTCGAGATTCTCCCAAATAACAATTGCACTGGTCAAGCCTCGAACCTTTGATCCTTAGCATGCCACCCGGGTAGCCTATTAAAAACTCGAGACGCCCTAATCCACTGGACCACATATCTCACATACAACAGGCGTCTAGCAGCACTAGACGTCACTCCTGTTGCTGAGCTCGGCCAGTGCAGTTGTTATTTGCTTTAAAACCACTTGTTCGTGTATGCATTAATATATATATATATATATATATATATATATATATATATATATATATATATATATATATATATATATATATATATATATATATATATATATATATATATATATATATATATATATATATGTCGTGCCGATTAGGTAAAACTGGTCAATTAGCAAGAACTCATCTAAAATTAAATCATTTCTAAAAAATTTCTTATACGTTTAAAGATATTTTTTTCATTATGTTAATGTAAGAATTTATAATTTTGTACCAAGAGAAACTTTGAAAACCTACCTAACCTTATTACAACAAGCACAATTTAATTTAGCCTAACCCAACTAAATATATTTTAGATACGTTAACATTAATTTAATAATAAACAAACACAATGAAATATTTTTTTCGTTATGTTCAGAATGATTTGGGCGAAATTATTGCATACACAAATTTTCACTTGTCTTATATGGAAAGGTGAGCGTTTCTATTTAAGCTATATAATCTATAATTTTTACTAATCATATTAGAATATATATATATATATATATATATATATATATATATATATATATATATATATATATATATATATATATATATATATATTGCTCCTAATAGGTAAAACCTGCGATTCTGGCTTAAATAGCAACGGTCTTCTTGTATGAAATAATTTCGCAAAAATCATTCTGAACCTAATGAAAAAAATATATTTTATTGTGTTTGTTTATTATTAAATTATTGTAAACTTATTTAAAATATATTTAGTTGAATTAGGCTTAATTAAATTGCGATTGTTATAATAAGGTTTGGTAAGTTACCTAAGGTTCTTTTGGTACAAAATTACTAATTTTTACATTAACATAAATGAAAAAAATATATCTTTAAACATATAAGAGAAAATTATAGAAAGGACTAAATTTTAAATGAATTCTGGCTAATTTCTAATATTCGCTGCATACATGCACCATTAAGGCAGTCCCAATAAATTAGAACTGAAGCAAGTGCTTCAGGTACACAGAGGAATCAGTATTAAATATGCACTTGACCCTCCACATATACCACAAGATCTGAAAAGTAACTGTAATTAGACTGAACACAAACTTAGATGCAATATAAGACTTACACACAATATAAGGGTTAGAGGCAATTTAAGACTTACAGGTAATATAATAAGTACACGCAATACTTACATGTAATATAAGACTTACAGGCAATATAAACTTACAGGCAATATAAGACTTACACACAATATAAACTTATTGGCAACATAAGACTTACACACAATATAAGACTTACAGGCAATATAAAACTTACAGGCAATATAAGACTTACAGGCAATATAAAACTTACAGGCAATATAAGACTTACAGGCAATATAAGACTTACAGTCAATATAATTATTATTAAGCAACAGCTGAGATTGTTGCATGAAATATAACTTTTCCATTTTACACTTAAAAACTTATACAAGAAATTGAACACTGGAGATTGTGCACTTAACTTTCTTAAAATAAAGAGGAAACATAAAAGAAAATGAAACACCTCTGATTATGGATGGAGTTACCAGCACAACGGCGGTAGCAAAACCTTGTATTACCACCAATACCCTGAGATAAACACTAATCAAATTGTTAATGGACAATAAAATTACCATTCCTCTATTTCTTAAAAATATCAATGGCCAGGGTTTGTGTGTACTCACCTAATTGTGGTTGCAGGGGTCGAGACTCAGCTCCTGGTGTGTGTGTGTTCAACTCTAGGAAGCACCTGCCTTGCATCGCCGAGTGCTGTCTTATTACGGTTCATGTGAGAACATGTGAAGTTTACACATACCTTGTGTAGTGCCGCACCTCTCCCCTATACTCTAACATACACTTCCTTTACGACCGTCTATAAATACGTTAAACAGTCATAGTGACGTCACACATCCCTGTACAAGGTCTAATTTTATTGGAATATAATCCCCCTCTCTCACTCTAACCTGAGCCTCACTATCTTCATAAAAACTCTATATTACTTTTAGTAATCAAATGCCTTATTGTTCCGCAATCAACCTTATCATATTCCTTTTCTAAATCGATAAATACGACAAAAATGTTCCTTATGTTTTCTAGGAATTCTTTATTTATATGCATCAGTGTAGACACTTTGTCCACTTATCATTCACTATTCCTAACTCCTTCTTGTTCCTCTAAAATCCTACATTTTTGTCTTTCCCTTGACTCTTTCAATAACAATTCTACCCGATATTCTTACGTCTTATTTCCTAACATTTCTCTTGTAAGTTTTTAACTCACATTCCCTCATACAAAAGAACTACTGCTCCCACTCATAACAATAACACTGCTTTTACCATCCCAGTCTTAAATCCCATCAATCCCAGCTGCTCTGGCTCTTTTCATTCCACTTACTGCCTCGCACACTTACTGCCTCGCACACTTACTGCCTGGCACACTTACTGCCTCGCACACTTACTGCCTCGCACACTTACTGCCTGGCACACTTACCCTCACTCAAATCCGTCTCTGCTTAACTCCTATAAGACATAAGCGCTTTGCCCATTGCATGAATTACATTGTTCTCCTACTTCCTCAACATTTAACAGTTACTTTATCTTTCCAGTAGGTCTGCCTCTCTCTATAACATATCTCCTGTTTTGTATTTAACTGTCAAGTCCATTTGTTCACTCTGCTTTTTCAGCTTGTTAATATCGATCCATATCTTCTTATTATCAGTAAAAAATTTTAATAAAGCCTCACCCACTTTCTCTTTGGTTTTACTTTCGCACTTCCTCACTAATTTTTTTTCATTTTTTCTCTTTCCATTTATTCCGCCCTCCATATATCACATTTTATTCCTTTTCACCACCTCTTCCTCCTCCTTATACTACTATGACTAATAATAAATTTCTAATTTAAAACAAATATTTTCCTTCCTCCAATGTTTCTTTTATAGCAAAGTATAGAAGCCTCATTACTTTTCAACGCTGGTTCAGTGTTCAGACAGAAGAGTTAATGTGACTATTCGTGAGTTTGATAATGTGAAACAGATTATAGGGGATTGATCAGTTATAAAAATGAACTTAATAGTCTCTAATTTTATTATTACTAACTTTCCAGAATTGTATTTACTCTTCTGAACCACACAGAATAAATGCTATCAAGTGGAAAAATTAAACAGGAATTTAAATAGATAGGAAATCCTTACGCAATTCCCTTAACCGTTCAAATTTTTTTTATCTAAAACCTACAACAGTCACTAAATAGTAAGATAATTTTTATATATTTATTATATTTTTGCAATGGAATGACCTACTGCGTTCTTTCATAGTATAATAACTTGTGTGAGTTAGGTTCCTCTCAGTCTGGCTGTTTCCACGGCACAGCTCAACGCGAGAACAATCTCCATAAAAAAAAAATTAACCAATGAACAAGATTTTTCTTTTGCGATTTACAAATCTGCGGGAGCAACTTGCTAATTACCAACCAGAGTCGTTGTCATATATATATATATATATATATATATATATATATATATATATATATATATATATATATATATATATATATATATATATATATATATATATATATACTATATATATATGTCGTGCCGATTAGGTAAAATTGGTCAATTAGCAAAAACTCATCTAAAATTAAGTCATTTCTAAAATTTTCTCTTATACGTTTAAAGATATATATTTTTCATTTATGTTAATGTAAAAATTTATAATTTTGTACCAAGAGAAACTTTGAAAACCTACCTAACCTTATTACAACAAGCGCAATTTAATTTAGCCTAACGCAACTAAATATATTTTAGATACGTTAACATTAATTTAATAATAAACAAACACAATGAAATATATTTTTTTCGTTATGTTCAGAATGATTTTGGCGAAATTATTGCATACACAAATTTTCACTTGTCTTATATGGCAAGGTGAGCGTTGCTATTTAAGCCAAAATCGCAAGTTTTACCTAATCGGCACGACATATACATATATATACACACACACAAACATACATACTTGCAAATACGCATAAGTACAAACATATATGCATTCATACATATATGCATACTCAAAAATACAGACATACATGCAAAGATACATACACATACATACCGGGAGTATACCTGGAGGGTGTTGTGGGGATTTACGCCCCCGCGGCCGGGACCGTGAACAGGCTACACAGTGGATCAAGGCCTGATCAACCAGGCTGTTACTGCTGGCCACACGCAATCTAATGTAGATGGCCAGTGTCATCTTAAAGACAGCAAAGGGTCTATTGGTAATCCTCCTCATGAATGCTGAGAGGCAGTTGAACAGTCTTGGGCCACTGACACTTATTGTGTTGTCTTTGTATACTCATGGCACTCCTGCTTTTCATTGGGGGATGTTGCACCTGGGAGTGATTTCCAGGTGTGAAATATATCGGAAATTTACCATATAAACTGTTACAAACATTCACCCAGTTGGGGGTTGAGAGAGAAACGTGCAACCCCCACCTATTGGGGGGGTGCCACAAATTTATACACTTAATTAATAAGACCTAGCCAGTAACACTGCCTCCATAGGCTACTGTATTATACACTAAGATTTATACGTAATTTAGCTAAGTTAGAGTTAGTCATTTTAGTTTAGCATGGTAATTGCACTACCTACACATTAATAACCCATAAGCACCACTGCAACCCGCCAGTTTGAATGTCCACAGGAGGTGGCTGGGAGCACCAACCTCAGTCACACTACAAGCAGTGAGAGAATAAGGCGTCTTACCCTCATCCTTCTGCAGTAAAGTACATATCCGTTAACACACACGCGACCTGAAATAGTTATGTTTCACGGCGGTCAAGGATCTGTCAAGGCAGGACCAGGCAGTTGTAGGTGACTCAACAAGTATTTCTCTTTACACCTCGGCACATCTCACCTCCATGTAAGTACTCGAGTCTATGAATACGCATTCTTGTACTCTATGACCACGTGCAAAGGGGTGGACACCACCTTCACCAGAGACCTACTACTGCAAATGTCTAAGACATTGCCCACTGTGTAGCATGGAGGTACGTACTTATTGATTCAGATAATCTTGGAATAAGGCAGCAGGTTCCTGGTATAAATTGCACATGACTGGACATGGAGCACTAGCCTAATTAGTCATAAACCCACAGACAACCTCTATTCTACACACCAGGTGCAGATTTGGGACTAGTCCCTCTTGGATTTCCCACGTGTAGATTATGATGTATCTCTCTCAGCCTCTTCTTGTTAGATTCGCCGGTAGTGTCCCGGCTCAGGCTTTTTCCAGATGATGACCCGGCCTTGGCGCCCTGTCGCGGGAGTGTCTCGGCTAGAGGTACGAGTACCTCATCGTGGTAGTGGAAGATGTAAGGAGGAGAAGAGGTAGCAAACACTACAGGATTCCTTTGGAGCCACACCTCAGCTTTGGGCAGCAGCCCGAGAGCTGGGGACGCTTAACCTTATATTGAATGGTCAATGAAGTTATGTCTTGTAAGTTAAGGAGGCTTTTTTTATAGATCTGAATTTTGTTTTTGAGACTCGGATGATCTGAATCTTTCTGAGGATGTTCGTTATAATTTTTTCGGTGTCTTTCAGCAGTTCTTGAAGTGTGTATGGATATTCATAGTTGGTGGTGAACTTGACAGTTCAGTCTTGTAGACGCTCGTGTAGTTATTTGTAGTATTATACTGGGCAGTTGTGTAGAGCTCTAAACCTGACCAGCTTACATAAGAGCATAAGAAAAAAGGAACACTGCAGCAAGCCTACTGACCCATGCGAGGCAAGTTAATCACTCCCTGGCTTAGGTTTGAATACCTGGAGTTAACCCTCCCCAGGTAAACTCCAGGTAGTCAAGTCACTTCCACTTAAGGAAGGAGCACGTCATAAGACCTAGTAGCACAAGCTAGTCAGATCCAACTCACACCCACCCACACCCACTCATGTATTTATCTAACCTATTTTTAAAACTACGCAACGTCTTAGCTTCTATGAGGGTACTCTGGAGTTTGTTCCACTCATCCACAACTCTATTACCAAACCAGTGCTTTCCTATATCCTTCCTGAATCTGAACTTTTCCAACTTGAAACCATTGCTGCGAGTCCTGTCTTGGCTGGATATTTTCAGCACGCTATTTACATGCCCTTTATTTATTCCTGTTTTCCATTTATATACTTCAATCATATCCCCCCTAATTCTACGCCTTTCTAGAGAGTGCAGATTCAGGGCCCTCAGTCTATCCTCATAGGGAAGATTTCTGATAAATGGGATCAACGTTGTCATCCTCCTCTGTACGTTTTCCAGTGCATTTATATTCATTCTGTAATACGGTGACCAGAACTGTGCAGCATACTCTAAATGAGGCCTAACCAAAGATATATAGAGTTGAAGAACAACCTGAGGACTTCTATTATTTATACTTGATATAAAGCCAAGGATTCTGTTAGCTCTATTGCGAACACTTATGCACTGTTGTCTTGGTTTCAGATTACTGATAACCAGAACTCCTAAATCCTTTTCGCAATCACAAGTATTAAGATCTACATTATTCAGTTTATATGTGGCATGGTTATTGTCCTGCCCAACATTTAGAACTTTGCATTTGTCTACATTAAACTGCATCTGCCACTTCTCCGACCACTGCATCAGTCTATTCAAATCATCCTGGAGTGCTCTAATGTCCTCATTATAATTAATTGGACGGCCTATTTTGGTGTCATAAGCAAATTTGCAGATTTGCAAATTTGCATTATTATTATTATTATTATTATTATTATTATTATTATTATTATTATTATTATTATTATTATTATTATTATTATTATTATTATTATTATTATTATTATACTACTAATATTTTATTATTGTTATTAGTATTATAATTACTTTTAAAACAATACTAATACTAATATTATTATTATGATTATTATAAATTATGATTATTATTATTAATATTATTATTATTATTATCACATACACTATTTTATATTATTATTATTATTATTATAATTATTATTATTATTATTATTATTATTATTATTATTATTATTATTATTATTATTACTAATATTTTATTATTGTTATTAGTATTATAATTACTTTTAAAAAACAATACTAATACTAATACTATTATTATGATTATTATAAATTATGATTATTATTATTAATATTATTATTATTATTATCACATCACTATTTTATATTATTATTATTATTATTATTATTATTATTATTATTATTATTATTATTATTATTATTATTATTATTATTATTATTATTATTTTTATTATTGTTATTAAGTATTTCTGAAGGGGTAATTTAAGGTGAATGCCTAAATTTATTTTCTTTTTCTGTATTTAATTAATTTCTTCCTCCAAACTTTCCTTTATAACTTAAGAACGACTGATCCGAACGATTTCAACTTTTGAACGTTGTTTCACTGTACAGATAAAAGGGTTCATGCATCTTGCATGGTCTGTGGTAAATCTTCCTTAGCCCATTCAAGGAATTTCGTTTCCGTGTAGTAACTCGAGAATGTCTCTTCTGATTGTCTTCAAACTTCAAAACTAGCGTGTCCGACTTAGAAGAGACTTGAAATTGTTTCTGGATTGTGTAGGTATTGATGGGCAAAATTAATTTCTAAAATGTCGTTGTATTATTGAGCGTTGAAACACTAAGTAAATAACGTAGAGGATAGTGTCCAGTAAGTAGCCTCGGTTGAAGCAAATTTGACACTTTAATACCATTGTTAAAAACTTGGAATGATTGTCTTTTGAGCAATAACGAATAAAAGCTTTTTCTGATCGGCTTAAAACTTTTACCGACATTGACGTTTATGAGAAGAAAGTTTAGCATCCAGGTTGACCTGAGGAAGTTTTAATTTGACAGTTTTATTTAACAAATTTTTCCCTGCAATATCTGGAGTATGCATATTTTTATCCACTTTAAACCCCAAATGTTGGTGTATCTAATTAAGAATTCACACACACACACATACACACACACACACACACACACACACACACACACACACACACACACACACACACACACACACACACACACACACACACATCAGGCCTCAAACAGGAAGGAATCGGAACTAATACTGTATAGACGATGGTGTATTGACGGAGTTAAGAATGGAACTATTGTTACAGCTGATGCCTTCGAGGGAATATTATATAGTATTACCACCGAATGATTCCAGTTAGAGGCCAGAGTAGTCGAGACGGTAGACGTAGAGTGTCTGTTTATCCATTGATTCAATACCACTTGTTTCGTGGTTTCTTTACTAACATATATATATATATTTTTTATTAACACAGTGGCAGTTTCCCACCAAGGCAGGGTGGCCGGAAAAAGAAAAACTTTCATCATCACTCACTCCATCACTGTCTTGCCAGAGGGGTGCTTGCACTAGTTATACAACTGCAACATTAACACCCCTCCTTCAGAGTGCACACACTGTATTTCCCATCTCCAGGAATCAAGTCCGGCCTGCCGGTTTCCCAGAATCCCCTTATAAATGTTACATTGCTTACACTCCAACAGCACGTCAAGTCCTAAAAAAACATTTGTCTCCATTCGCTCCTATCTAATACGCTCACGGGCGCTTGCTGGAAGTCCAAGCCCCTCGCACAAAAAACCTCCTTTACCCCCTCTCTCCAACCTTTCCTAGGCCGACCCCTATCCCACCTTCCCTCCTCCATACATGTCCAAACCATCTCAATAACCCCTTCTCAACCCTCTGGATAATAGTTTTGGTAATCCCACACCTCCTAATCTCCAAACTACGGATTCTTTGCATTATATTCACAACACACATTGACCTCAGACATGACATCTCCACTGCCTCCAGCCTTCTAATTGTTGCAACATTCACAACCCATGTCTCACACGCATACAAGAGTGTTGGTATAACTATAGTCTCATACATTCCCCTCTTTGCTTTCATGGATAAAGTTCTCTGTCTTCACAAGCTCCTCAACGCACCACTTACATTTTTCCCCTCGTTAATTCTATGATTCACCTCATCCTTCATAGACCCATCTGCTGACACGTCCACTCCCTAATATCTGAACACATTCACCTCCTCCATACTTTATCCCTCCAATCTGATATCCAATCTTCCGTTACCTAATTTTTTTTGTTATCCTCATCACCTTACTCTTTCCTATATTCACTTTTAATTTTCTTCTTTTACATTCCCTGCCAAACTCATCCATCAACCTCCTCTGCAACTTCTCTTCAGAATCCCCCAAAAGCACAGTGCCATCAGCAAAGAGCAACTGTGACAAATCTCACTTTGTGTTAGATTATCTTTAACCCCACACCTCTTGCCAACACCCGAGCATTCACTTCTCTTACAACTCCATCTTTAAAAAATATTGAACAACCATGGTGACATCACACATCCCTGTCTAATGCCTACGTTTACTGGGAAATAATCTCCCTCTCGCCTACATACTCTAGCCTGAGCCTCACTATCCTCATAAAAACTTTTCACTGCTTCCAATAACCTACTTCATATTCCATACATTTGCAACATCAGGCACACTGCCCTCCTTATCCACTCTATCATATGCCTTTTCCAAATACTTAAATGCCACAAATACCTCTTTACCCTTATCTAAATACTGTTCACCTATATGTTTCACTGCAAACACTTGGTCTACACACCCCCTACCTTTCCTAATGCTACCTTGTTCATCTGCTATCCTGCTCTCCATCTAACTTAATTCTATCAATAATAACTCTACCATTCACTTTACCAGGTATACTCAACAGACTTATTCCGCTATAATTTTTACACTCTCTTTTGTTCCCTTTGCCTTTATACAAAGAAACTATGCATGCTCTCTGCCAATCCCTATATACTTTACCCTCTTCTATACATTTATTAAATAAAAACACTAACCACTCCAAAACTATATCAACACCCGCCCTTAACATTTCTATCTTTATCTCATCAATCCCAGCTGCTTTACCCTCTTTCATTCTACTCACTGCCTCACGAACTTCCTCACTCCTATAAGACATTATTCCTCCTTGCCCCATACACAAAATCACAGCTTCCCTATCTTCATCAACATTTAACAATTCCTCAAAATATTCCCTCCATCTTCCCGATACCTCTAACTCTCCATTTAATAACTCTCCTCTCCTATTTTTAACTGACAAATCCATTCTTTCCTTAGGCTTTCTCAACTTATTAATTTCACCCCAAAACTTTATTTTATTTTCAACAAAATTTGTTGATAACGTCTCACACACCCTCTCATTTGCTCTCTTTTTACATTGCTTCACCACTCTCTTAACCTCTCTTTTTATCTCCATATACTCCTCCCTCCTTGCATCACTTATACTTTGTAAAAACCTCTCATGTGCAAACTTTTTCTCTCTAACAATTCTCTTTACATAATCATTCCACCAATAGCTCCTCTTTCCTCCCGCACCCACTTTCCTATAACCACAAATATACGTATACATATATATCTTCAGTTCTACTGAATGCGCTACTCTTAAGGATTGTGTGGTTCAGTGGACTAGAGCGTTTTCGCTCACCATGAGATGGGCCAAAGCATCATGGGTTCAACCCTTGGCTAGTGCAGTGTAGTTATTGATCAATACCACTCGTTCGTAGTTACAATAATATAATATACTGCTTGTTGAGCTAGTACACCAAACAGGGAGTAGAATGAAATTAGCTTAGAGGCGTCCACACCACCGTATGTCCTTGGGTAGCGAGTACAACATCCAGGGTTCGACTCCTGGCTAGTGCAGTGCAGTTATTGATATATATATATATATATATATATATATATATATATATATATATATATATATATATATATATATATATATATATATATATATATATATATATATATATATGTCGTGCCGATTAGGTAAAACTTGCGATTTTGGCTTAAATAGCAAAGCTCACCTTGCCATATAAGACAAGTGAAAATTTGTGTATGCAATAATTTCGCCAAAATCATTCTGAACATAACGAAAACATATATTTCATTGTGTTTGTTTATTATTAAATTAATGTTAACGTATCTAAAATATATTTAGTTGGGTTAGGCTAAATTAAATTGCGCTTGTTGAAATAAGGTTAGGTAGGTTTTCAAAGTTTCTCTTGGTACAAAATTATAAATTCTTACATTAACATAAATGAAAAAAATATATCTTTAAACGTATAAGAGAAAATTTTAGAAAGGACTTAATTTTAGATGAGTTCTTGCTAATTGACCGGTTTTACCTAATCGGTATGACATATATATATATATATATATATATATATATATATATATATATATATATATATATATATATATATATATATATATATAATATATTTTTTTTTTTTTTTTTTTCAACAAGTCGGCCGTCTCCACCGAGGCAGGGTGACCCAAAAAGAAAGAAAATCCCCAAAAAGAAAAAACTTTCATCATCATTCAACACTTTCACCACACTCATACATAATCACTGTCTTTGCAGAGGAGCTCAGATACTACAGCTGAGAAAAGGCCCTCCCAGCTGTCACTATCTCAGACCCCTCCTTTAAAGTGCAGGCATTGTACTTCCCATTTCCAGGACTCAAGTCCAACTAAATCAATTAACTGGTTTCCTGAATCCCTTCACACAATGTTACCCTGCTCACACTCCAACAGATCGTCATGTCCCAAAACCATTCGTCTCCATTCACTCCTATCTAACACGCTCACATGCTTGCTGGAAGTCCAAGCCCTCGCCCACAAAACCTCCTTTACCCCTTCCCTCCAACCTTTCTAGGACGACCCCTACCCCG
The DNA here is from genome assembly GCA_009830355.1 of Cherax destructor. Classification (NCBI taxonomy): domain Eukaryota; kingdom Metazoa; phylum Arthropoda; class Malacostraca; order Decapoda; family Parastacidae; genus Cherax; species Cherax destructor. The sequence goes on from WNWK01032186.1 coordinate 17,967, forward strand.
CCTTCCTTCCCTACAGATTTATACGCTCTCCAAGTCATTCTACTTTGATCCATTCTCTCTAAATGACCAAACCACCTCAACAACCCCTCTTCAGCCCTCTGACAAATACTTTTAGTAACTCCACACCTTCTCCTAATTTCCACATTCCGAATTTTCTGCATAATATTTACACCACACTTGCCCTTAGACAGGACATCTCCACTGCCTCCAGCCTCCTCCTCGCTGCAGCATTTGCAACCCATGCTTCACACCCATATAAGAGTGTTGGTACCACAATACTTTCGTACATTCCCTTCTTTGCCTCCATGGATAACGTTTTTTGTCTCCACAGATACCTCAATGCACCACTCACCTTTTTTCCTTCATCAATTCTATGGTTAACCTCATCCTTCATAAACCCATCTGCTGACACATCAACTCCCAAATATCTGAAAACATTTACTTCTTCCATAATCCCTCTCTCCAATGTGATATCCAATTTTTCTTTATTTAAATCGTTTGATACCTCATCACCTTACTCTTATCTATGTTCACTTTTAACTTTCTACCTTTACACACTCTCCCAAACTCGTCCACTAACCTTTGCAACTTTTCTTTAGAATCTCCCATAAGCACAGTATCATCAGCAAAAGTAACTGTGTCAACTCCCATTTTGCATTTAATTCTCCATAATTTAATCCCACCCTCTCCCCAACACCCTAGCATTTACTTCTTTTACAACCCCATCTATAAATATATTAAACAACCATGGTGACATTACACAACCCTGTCTAAGACCTACTTTTACCGGGAAGTAATCTCCCTCTCTCCTACACACCCTAACCTGAGCCTCACTATCCTCATAAAACTCTTTACAGCCTTCAGTAACTTACTACCTATTCCATACACTTGCAACATTTGCCACATTGCTCTCCTATCCACTCTATCATATGCCTTTTCTAAATCCATAAATGCAATGAAAACTTCTCTACATTTATCTAAAAGCTGTTCACATATATGCTTCACTGTAAACACTTGATCTACACATCCCCTACCCACTCTAAAGCCTCCTTGCTCATCTGCAATCCTACTCTCTGTCTTACCTCTAATTCTTTCAATAATAACCCTGCCATACACTTTACCTGGTATACTCAGTAAACTTATTCCCCTATAATTTTTACACTCTCTTTATCCTTCCCTTTATATAAAGGAACTATACATGCTCGCTGCCAATCCCTAGGTACCTTCCCTCTTTCATACATTTATTAAACAAAAATACCAACCACTCCAGCACTATATCCCCCTGCTTTTAACATTTCTGTCATGATTCCGTCAATTCCAGCTGCTTTACCCCTTTCATTCTACGTAATGCCTCACGCACCTCCCCACACTCACATCCTGCTCTTCTTCACTCCTAAACGATGTTGTACCTCCCTGGCCAGTACATGAAATTATCGCCTCCCTCTTTTCATCGACATTTAAAAGTTCCTCAAAATATTCCCCCCATCTACCCAATACCTCCAGCTCCCCATCTACTAACTCCCTACTCTGTTTTTAACTGACAAATCCATTCGTTCCCTAGGCTTTCTTACCTTGTTTATCTCACTCCAAAATTTTTCTTGTTTTCAGCAAAATTTCTTGACAGAGCCTCTCCCGTTCTTTCATCCGCTCTTCTTTTGCACCTCTCACCACTCTCTTCACCTTTCTTTTACTCTCCATATACTCTCTCTTCTACTAACACTTCTGTTTTGTAAAAACCTCTCATAAGCTACCTTTTTCTTTTTATCACACCCTTTACTTCTTCATTCCACCACTCATTCTTTCCTCCTGCACCCACCTCCTATAACCACAAACTTCTGCCCCACATTCTAATACTGCATTTTTAAAACTATCCCAACTTTCTTCAACCCCCCCTCTCCCTACTTGCACTAGCCCACCTTTCTGCCAATAGTTGCTTATATCTCACCCTAACTTCCTCCTCCCTTAGTTTATACACTTTTACCTCTCTTACTTGCTGTTGCCATTTTCCTTTTGTCCCATCTACCTTTTACTCTAATTTAGCTACAACAAATAATGATCTGATATATCCGTTGCCCCTCTATAAACATGTACATCCGGGAAGCCTACTCATCAACCTTTTTCCACCAATACATAATCCAACAAACTATTTCCTTACGTGCTATATCATGCCTTGTATATTTATTTATCCTCTTTTTCATAAAATATGTATTACTTATTACCAAACCTTTTCTACACTAGCTCAATTAATGGCTCCCCATTTACATTTACCCTGGCACCCCAAATTTACCTACTACCCATCCACAACATTTTTACCCACTTTAGCATTAAGATCCCCAACCACTTACTCTCATTTGGTTCAAAACTCCCACACACTCACTCAACATTTCCCAAAATCTCTCTCTCTCTACACTTCTCTTTCCAGGTGCATAAACACTTACTATAACCTACTTTTCACATCCAACCTTTATTTTACTCCACATAATCCTTGAATTTATACATTTATATTCCTTCTTACCTGCCATAACTGATTATTCAACATTATTGCCACTCCTTCTTTAGCTCTAACTCTATTTGAAACCCTGATCTAATCCCATTTATTTCTCCCCACTGAAACTCTCCTACCCTTCAGCTTTGTCTCACTTAAAGCCAGGACATCCAGCTTCTTTTCATTCATAGCATCTACAATCATCTCTTTCTTATCATTCGCACAACATCCACGCACATTCAAACATCCCACTTTGACGATTTTCTTCTTCTTCTTTTTAGTAAGCTATACAGGAAAAGGGTTACTAGCCCATTGTTCCCGGCATTTTAGTTGACTTTTACAACACGCATGGCTTACGGAGGAAAATCTTATATATATATATATATATATATATATATATATATATATATATATATATATATATATATATATATATATATATATATATATATACATTACAGTTTATGCTTGTATAATATAAGCTGGTAAAGAAATGAATGGATAAAGTTCCTGTCAAATAGGTAGCAATGGAAAGGGTTAAAAACATATAAGGAGGCTACTGGGTTTCCAACTGAGCAAATGCTGCCCAATTGAATCGCCCCCAAAACCACGAAATCCCTTAATTACGATCCATTCAAACTTTTCCCTTACACATCCCCAGAGGGAATTCCCCTCTCGGTCCTCTTCTTGTTGGATGCCCTGAATGAAGGTCTGAGGTTCAAATTCAGGGTTCAAAATAACTGAACTTCTGGTTTGAGGTACTGGATTATTTTAATTTTCGTTAGTGTGTTTTCATTTTGTATTTACTTGTAAATTTCACATTTGTTGGGCTGATTTTTGACTCGTGATTGAGAAAAATTTTCTAAACTACCATATTTCTAGTGCTGCTACTTCAATAGTGTTTCTAATACTACCACTATTTCTAGTGCTGCTCTTCTCTAGTGTTTCTAATATCCACTATTGCTACTGCTATTACTCTGAATGCTTCTTATCTAAAAACAACTGCTATTGGTACTAGTTAGTATTTCTTTACAACTACTCTTTCACTATATTGCTCTACTACTAAAGCTGTTCTACTTCTATACTGTTAAACTACTATTACTTCTACTGCTAATTATAGACCTGTTATAATATCATCTTGTTTACTGAAATAATTTGATTATATCTTGTTTACTGAAATAATATGTTATAATACATCTTGTTTACTGATGTAATTTGTTATAATATCATCTTTACTGAAATAATTTGATATATCATCTTCTTTCTGAAATAATTTGATATATCATCTTGTTTACTGATGTAATTGGATATAATAAATCTTGTTTACTGATATAATTTGTTATAATATCATCTTGTTTACTGATATAATTTGATATATCATCTTGTTTTTTCGATGTAATTGGATATAATATCATCTTGTTTACTAATATAATTTGTTATAATATTTTCTTGTTTACTGAAATAATTTGATGAAGGGAGGAAGGGCATTGGCTGGTTTCCTGGACCTGTTAAGGTATTTGATATAGTGAACCACATTATTCTTATGGTCAGAGAAATTCTCCTGGGTATTGTATATTTTATTGTGTATTATTTAAAAGAGGAGGAGGAAGAACTGTGTAATGAAAACTAGAATAAGG
>WNWK01032187.1:0-22088 GCA_009830355.1 Cherax destructor
AAGGTCCTAGCTTCTATAACCCTACTAGAGGCAGACTGTTCCACTCATCAACTACCCTATTACCAAACCAATACTTTCCTATATCCTTGGTATCTGCAGGCATGGAATATCTGGGAAAACAGATGGGACATGCAACTTTGATCATCCCAGAAAATGCCGTGCCCATATGACAACAGGAAAATGCAACCTCCCTTCCTGTAAGCTTTTCCACCATGAAATGCGCCACTCATCAGTTCAGGAAAGACAGTGCTATAACCTATATTGCCAGGCACACCACCTAAAGGGTACAAGACGACACATAACATCCAGACCATGGGAAAACCTGGGTAGCCAAAGCCACTCCAGAGAGAGAGGTTTTTTAACACCAGGAAGGAAAAAAAGCTAGAAGGAAATGACAGAAATCATACACCAACTGCAATCATTTCTGGACTGGAATCACAGTCAATGGCCTCCACTCCAGAACAACAGATATTAGTGCCAGGAAAAAAAGACCCACCCCCCATACCACCAATATCACCAATCCGACGACATTCATCTTTGCAAATATACAGGTCTAAAGCCAGCGACGAACAACAAAATACGTTACATCCGTGGACTTCTTACAGAGTCAAATGCAATGTTTGCGGCTTTCACAGAGACCCACATAAAGGATCACTTGGACATTGAAATATGGATCCCTGGCTACAACCTATACAGATGTGACAGAGTGAACAAGCAAAAAGGGGGGGAGGGGTTGGCCTGTATATCACAGTCACTTATATGCTCAGAACTACTAAATGCCTCAAATGATGTAGTTGAAGTTTTAGCAGTAAAGATCGAGAATCAAAACCTGGTCATCGTGGTTGTATACAAGCCTCCAGATGCAACGTCCCAACAGTTCCAGGAAAAGCTTCTGAAAAATGACCACTGTCTGGAAAATCTTCCAGCTCCTGCCCCCAACATCTTGCTCCTGGGGGACTTCAACCTAAGGCACCTAAAATGGAGGAATATTGCAAATAATGTGGTAGCAGAGATAACACCAGGAGGCAGCTCAGATGAAAACTCGCACACACAAGAGCTTTTAAATCTCTGCACCAAATTCCCTTAAACCAACAAATAATAGAGCCTACAAGATTGGAGAATACACTGGACATCATCTTCACTAACAATGATGATCTGATACGAAATGTCATCATATCAAAAACAATATTCTCAGATCCCAATATAATAGAGGTCCAGACATGTATGCGGGGGTCTCCAGACCGACAATATGTGATCAGTCGCGAGGGAACCTTCTCCAAATTCAACTTCAATAACAAAAACATAAGGTGGGACCAAGTAAACCAAGTTCTAAATTATATAAACTGGGAAGATAGCCTAAGCATCACGGATCCTAACCTATGTCTAGAACAAATTTACTCTGTGGCACTTGAGGTTTGCTCAAGGCAAATTCCCTTAAAGAAAAGGAGAAGATGTAAACTAGAAAGAGAAAGGCGCTCCCTATACAGGCGAACGCAAAGAATAACAGAGCGGCTACAAGAAGCCAATATATCTGAAATATGTAGGGATACACTGGTCAGAGAAATAGCAAACATCGAACTAAAACTAAAGGAATCTTACAAGAATCAAGAAACGCGGGAAGAACTAAAAGCCATAATTGAAATTGAAAGAAACCCAAAGTATTTCTTTTCTTATGCCAAATCAAAGTCGAGAACAACATCCAGTATTGGGCCCCTACTAAAACGGGATGCGTCCTACACAGATGACAGCAAGGAAATGAGTGAGCTACTAAAGTCCCAGTATGACTCAGTTTTTAGCGAGCCACTAACCAGACTGAATGTCGAAGACCTAAATGAATTTTTTATGAAAGTGCCACAGAACTTGATAGACGCAAACCTATCTGACATTATCCTGACGCCAAATGACTTCGAAGAGGCGATAAATGACATGCCCATGCACTCCGCCCCAGGCCCAGACTCATGGAACTCCGTGTTCATCAAGAACTGCAAGAAGCCCCTATCACGTGCTTTTAACATCCTATGGAGAGGGAGGATGGACACTGGGGTCGTCCCGCAGTTACTAAAAACAACAGACATAGCCCCGCTCCACAAAGGCGGCAGTAAAGCACTGGCAAAGAATTTCAGACCAATAGTGCTAACGTCCCACATCATAAAAATCTTTGAAAGGGTTCTAAGAAACAAGATCGCCACTCATCTAGATAACCATCAATTACACAACTCAGGGCAGCATGGGTTTAGAACAGGTCACTCCTGTCTGTCCCAACTACTCGACCACTACGACAAGGTCCTGGATACTCTAGAAGACAAACAGAATGCAGATGTTATATATACAAACTTTGCAAAAGCCTTTGACAAGTGTGACCATGGCGTAATAGCACACAAAATGCGTGATAAAGGAATAACAGGAAAAGTTGGCAGATGGATCTATAATTTCCTAACAAATAGAACACAAAGACCAGTAGTAGTCAACAGAGTAAAGTCTGAGGCGGCTACGGTGAAAAGCTCTGTTCCACAAGGCACAGTACTCGCTCCCATCTTGTTCCTCATCCTCATAGCGGACATAGACAGGGATATAAACCACAGTGCCGTGTCTTCCTTTGCAGATGACACCCGAATCTGCATGACAGTGTCTACCAGTGAAGACACTACAAGACTCCAAGCAGACATCAACCAAATCTTTAAATGGGTTGCAGAAAATAATATGAAGTTCAATGATGAGAAATTTCAATTACTCTGATATGGAAAACTTGAGGAAATTAAAATTTCATCGGAGTATAAAAGAAATTCCAACCACACAATAGAGCGAAAAACTAATGTCAAAGACCTGGGAGTGATCATGACAGAGGATCTCGCCTTTAAGGACCATAACACTGTAGCAATCGCATCTGATAGAAAAATGACAGGATGGATAATGAGAACCTTCAAAACCAGGGATGCCAAGCCCATGATAACACTTTTCAGGTCGCTTGTTCTATCTAGGCTGGAATACTGCAGCATACTAACTGCACCTTTCAATTCAGGTGAAATTGCTGACCTAGAAAATGTGCATAGAACTTTCACGATAAACCACTTCAATTACCGGGAACACTTGAAGTTCCTAAACCTGTACTCCCTAGAATGCAGGCGGGAGAGATACATTATTATATACACTAGGAAAATCCTAGAGGGATTAGTACCAAACTTGCACACGTGAGTCACTCCCTACGAAAGCAAAAGACTCGGCAGACGATGTAACATCCCCCAGTGAAAAGCAGGGGTGCCACTAGCACGTTGAGGGACAACACAATAAGTGTCACGGGCCCAAGACAGTTCAACTGCCTCCCAGCGTACATAAGGGGGATTACCAATAGACCCCTGGCTGTCTTCAAGCAGGCACTGGACAAGCACCTAAAGTCGGTACCTGACCAGCCGGGCTGTGGTTCCTACGTCGGACTGCGTGCGGCCAGCAGTAACAGCCTGGTTGATCAGGCTCTGATCCACCATGAGGCCTGGTCAAAGACCGGACTGCCGGGGCGTTGACCCCGGAACTCTCTCCAGACTAGTAACTGTTTAACACTCACTTGGCATGACGGTAGCAACGCTCATCTTGCCATATAAGACAAGCGATAATTTGTGTATGCAATAATTTCGCCAAAATCATTCTGAACATAACGAAAAAAATATATATTCATTGTGTATGTTTATTATTAAATTAATGTTAACGTATCTAAAATATATTTAGTTGGGTTAGGCTAAATTAAATTGCGCTTGTTGTAATAAGGTTAGGTAGGTTTTGAAAGTTTCTCTTGGTACAAAATTATAAATTCTTACATTAACATAAATGAAAAAAATATATCTTTAAACGTATAAGAGAAAATTTTAGAAAGGACTTAATTTTAGATGAGTTCTTGCTAATTGACCAGTTTTACCTAATCGCCACGACATATATATGTCGTGCATGTTAGGTAAAACTTGCGATTTTGGCTTAAATAGCAACGCTCTTCTTGCCATATAAGACAAGCGAAAAAATTAGCAATAATTTCGCAAAAATTTTCTGAGCCTAACGAAAAAAATATATTTCATTGTGTATGTTTAATATTAAATTAATGTTAACGTACCTAAAATATATTTAGTTGGGTTAGGCTAAATTAAATTGCGTTTGTTGTAATAAGGTTAGGTAGGTTTTCAAAGTTTCTCTTGGTACAAAATTATAATTTTTTACATTAACATAAATGAAAAAAATATATCTTTAAACGTATAAGAGAAAATTTTAGAAAGGACTTAATTTTAAATGAGTTCTTGCTAATTGACCAGTTTTACCTAATGGTCCATATATGGCCAATTATGGTTGCACTTGTCTTAGTCAGACTGGTTGGTTTAGTAATAGTTGGTATGAGAAGTGTGTTGTTCATATTGTTGATGAAGTCAGTTACTGTCTGGTCATCTGTGAGGCCTAGGTTAATGTTGAAGTCTCCAGCTATGAGAAGGTGGTGCTTGTTCATTTGGTTGTGTTATTAGTGTCTTTAATTTATCGCTAAAATTTATGTTAGTATGAGGCATCCGGTAAATGGCACCGATTGTTATAGGAGTCTTAAGGTTTTTTACAGTAAAATTTGCAAAGATATATTCTCCGCATTCATCGTTAACGCAGGTGGTGTTAAAACAAGATAGTTCATTGGAGTAATAGATTGCAATACCACCCCCAATTTGGTGAGATGGGAAGCACACTCTGAAGGAGGGGTGTTAATGTTGCAGTTTTATAACTGTAGTGTAAGCACGCCTCTGACAAGACAGTGATGGAGTGAATGATGATGGAAGTTTTTCTTTTTCGGGCCACCCTGCCTTGGTGGGAAACGGCCGATGTGTTAATAAAAAATAAATAATAAATAAATATATAATATACATATATATCGCTATTGCATTTGGAAACTGGATTTTGTGCGACTTGATATCAAATGCTTACTTAACATTTTAATGAAGGCTAATATGTTAAAGGCTCATATATTTTCGTTTTTCTATTTGTTATTTATTGGACTTGATTCAAAATAATGTTTGGTTTAATTATTGTTGAATGGAAGAGTAAAAATCAACAGAAACCATAGTGCCCACTGAGACAGTTTCTACATAATGAACTTCAAAAAATATAAAGGTTGATTTTTTCTGTTAACTGCGTTGTGAGCAATTTTTTGTACTATCTAATAGCAGTAACACATTTCAAATATGCTGCAAGCTCAATTGTAAAGGATTTAGGTTCACAATTAAAATACCTATTGTCTGTGTCGAAAGAGTACAAACACCAAAAAAAAGTCGCTTTACACCATTTGATTGTGTTCACTTAGCAGCAAATAGGTGTTTCCTTGGTTTAACTAACCGTAGTCAGCCGCATCCTGAATCACTTTGCTTTTAAAATTGTTTGGGCTTTGAACTAAGCCAAGATACAATAGCAGCTTTAAGGCCTGCGAAGTCATGGATTTAAATAAATAGGTTAAATAATAATTTTCAACTATGATATAATATGATTTGACAGACCGTGTTATACAAACGTGCTGAGTATTTTACAGGGATTTTAATTAACACAATAATGTGGGAGAAACGTTGTGTTTTCTAATTGTGAACAAATCTCTTCTCTATGTTAAATGACCAGTTACATGGGTTTACTACTTTTTTTGCAGTAATTTTGAGTTGTTTATCTCTCAGGTTGGAATTCTTCGAGCTTGGTATATAATACTGAACAATATGGACGAACTCCTGGACACAAAGAAGGACCGCATCCTCTACTGTACGCGCATCTGTGTCCACCCTGACTATGGCCGTCAAGGTGTTTCTGTGAAGATTCAAAAGGTTTGTGTTAAGTCATCTATTATGGTATTATGTTCCTGGTAGATAATAGAGGCAGATGGTTAGAGCCAAATAATATAATTATTGGATATCAGTATCGACAAGAAAATTGAATTCTTCTATCTTGTTTGATATATGTGTCATTGCTTCCCATGTCATTGTGTGTTCAGCCCCTATTCCTGGACTGCTTTCAGTTATGTATGGATGTTGCCATCAAGCAGGGCTTCACGTTGGCCTGTGCAATAAGCGAAAACCCCTTCAGTGAGAGGACAGTTCTTGGTCTGGGGTTCAAGAATGTCAGAACACTAGATGCAAACACGCTGGAGAAAGGCCTCTTCGACCTGTCCCGCATGAACTACAAGATATTCAAATTATTTACTAAACATCTGGGACCTGAGACAATATTGTCATCTAAGTTATAATCAGGAATCAGCCCATATTAACTAATCATATATTTGCCTACCTTCTATATACGACATCTAAAGAAATTATAGATGTTTACCACATAAATGTGAGGCCTCCACATACCTGCAGGTCTTGTTCAAATATTGATTGTTTCGCTCACTGCTCAGAGGTAACCCAACTTATGATTACTTCTGAGTAAAAATGTTTTTTTCTCAATTTAAGGCTTATCCAATAATGCAAAGTTGATGTTTTTTATCTGCAACATGGAATGTTTTGTTCAGTGATCTTATTTAAATTATTCAAGTGTTAAATAACATATTGGAAGACTCGGACAACCTTCATGCTGGACCTCATAACACTGTGGCAACCTTCATGCTGGACCTCATAACACTGTGGCAACCTTCTGTGACCTAACACTGTGGACCTCCCACTCATACACTGTGGCAACCTTCATGCTGGACCTCATAACACTGTGGTAACCTTCATGCTGGACCTCATAACACTGTGGCAACCTTCATGCTGGACCTCATAACACTGTGGTAACCTTCATGCTGGACCTCATAACACTGTGGAACCTTCATGCTGGACCTCATAACACTGTGGTAACCTTCATGCTGGACCTCATAACACTGTGGTAACCTTCATGCTGGACCTCATAACACTGTGGCAACCTTCATGCTGGACCTCATAACACTGTGGTAACCTTCATGCTGGACCTCATAACACTGTGGTAACCTTCATGCAGGACCTCATAACACTGTGGTAACCTTCATGCAGGACCTCATAACACTGTGGTAACCTTCATGCAGGACCTCATAACACTGTGGCAACCTTCATGCTGGACCTCATAACACTGTGGTAACCTTCATGCAGGACCTCATAACATTGTGACAACCTTCATGCAGGCCCTCATAACACTGTGGTAACCTTCATGCAGGACCTCATAACACTGTGGTAACCTTCATGCAGGACCTCATAACACTGTGACAACCTTCATGCAGGACCTCATAACATTGTGGCAACCTTCATGCTGGACCTCATAACACTGTGACAACCTTCATGCAGGACCTCATAACACTGTGACAACCTTCATGCAGGACCTCATAACACTGTGACAACCTTCATGCAGGACCTCATAACACTGTGGCAACCTTCATGCTGGACCTCATAACACTGTGACAACCTTCATGCAGGCCCTCATAACACTGTGGTAACCTTCATGCTGGACCTCATAACACTGACAACCTTCATGGGACCTCATAATGTGCAACTTCATGGGACTCAAATGTGCAACCTTCATGCCTCATAACAGTGACAACCTTCATGAGGACTCATAACACTGTGACACTCAGCGACCTCTAACTGTGACACCTTCTGAGGACCTCATAACACTGTACAACCTTCATCGGACTCATAACATTGAAACCTATGCGACCTCATAAACTGTGACCTTCATCAGGACCTAACATGACTCAGGCCCAACACTGTGACAACTCATGCGACCTCAACCTGACCTTATGCGGACCTCTAACTTAACTTCATGCGGACCTCATAACACTGTAAACCTCATCGGCTCATAACACTGTGCAACCTTCATGCGACCTCATAACACTTGCAACCTTCATAGACCTCAACTTGACAACCTTCATCGGACCTCATAACACTGTGACAACCTTCATGCGGACTCAAACACTGTGACACATGACCTCATAACTGAACTTATAGGTCATAACACTAAACCTTCAAAAAAAAAAAAAAAAAAAAAAAAAAAAAAAAAAAAAAAAAAAAAAAAAAAAAAAAAAAAAAAAAAAAAAAAAAAAAAAAAAAAAAAAAAAAAAAAAAAAAAAAAAAAAAAAAAAAAAAAAAAAAAAAAAAAAAAAAAAAAAAAAAAAAAAAAAAAAAAAAAAAAAAAAAAAAAAAAAAAAAAAAAAAAAAAAAAAAAAAAAAAAAAAAAAAAAAAAAAAAAAAAAAAAAAAAAAAAAAAAAAAAAAAAAAAAAAAAAAAAAAAAAAAAAAAAAAAAAAAAAAAAAAAAAAAAAAAAAAAAAAAAAAAAAAAAAAAAAAAAAAAAAAAAAAAAAAAAAAAAAAAAAAAAAAAAAAAAAAAAAAAAAAAAAAAAAAAAAAAAAAAAAAAAAAAAAAAAAAAAAAAAAAAAAAAAAAAAAAAAAAAAAAAAAAAAAAAAAAAAAAAAAAAAAAAAAAAAAAAAAAAAAAAAAAAAAAAAAAAAAAAAAAAAAAAAAAAAAAAAAAAAAAAAAAAAAAAAAAAAAAAAAAAAAAAAAAAAAAAAAAAAAAAAAAAAAAAAAAAAAAAAAAAAAAAAAAAAAAAAAAAAAAAAAAAAAAAAAAAAAAAAAAAAAAAAAAAAAAAAAAAAAAAAAAAAAAAAAAAAAAAAAAAAAAAAAAAAAAAAAAAAAAAAAAAAAAAAAAAAAAAAAAAAAAAAAAAAAAAAAAAAAAAAAAAAAAAAAAAAAAAAAAAAAAAAAAAAAAAAAAAAAAAAAAAAAAAAAAAAAAAAAAAAAAAAAAAAAAAAAAAAAAAAAAAAAAAAAAAAAAAAAAAAAAAAAAAAAAAAAAAAAAAAAAAAAAAAAATTTTTTTTTTTTTTTTTTTTTTTTTTTTTTTTTTTTTTTTTTTTTTTTTTTTTTTTTTTTTTTTTTTTTTTTTTTTTTTTTTTTTTTTTTTTTTTTTTTTTTTTTTTTTTTTTTTTTTTTTTTTTTTTTTTTTTTTTTTTTTTTTTTTTTTTTTTTTTTTTTTTTTTTTTTTTTTTTTTTTTTTTTTTTTTTTTTTTTTTTTTTTTTTTTTTTTTTTTTTTTTTTTTTTTTTTTTTTTTTTTTTTTTTTTTTTTTTTTTTTTTTTTTTTTTTTTTTTTTTTTTTTTTTTTTTTTTTTTTTTTTTTTTTTTTTTTTTTTTTTTTTTTTTTTTTTTTTTTTTTTTTTTTTTTTTTTTTTTTTTTTTTTTTTTTTTTTTTTTTTTTTTTTTTTTTTTTTTTTTTTTTTTTTTTTTTTTTTTTTTTTTTTTTTTTTTTTTTTTTTTTTTTTTTTTTTTTTTTTTTTTTTTTTTTTTTTTTTTTTTTTTTTTTTTTTTTTTTTTTTTTTTTTTTTTTTTTTTTTTTTTTTTTTTTTTTTTTTTTTTTTTTTTTTTTTTTTTTTTTTTTTTTTTTTTTTTTTTTTTTTTTTTTTTTTTTTTTTTTTTTTTTTTTGACTCTAACACTGTAACCTTCATGCGGACCTCATAACACTGTGACACCTTCATGCAGGACCTCATAACACTGTGACAACCTTCATGCAGGACTATAACACTGTGACAACCTTCATGCAGGACCTCATCTAACATGTGACAACCTTCATGCAGGACCTCATAACATGTGACAACCTTCATGCTGGACCTCATAACACTGTGACAACCTTCATGCGGACCTCATAACACTGTGACAACCTTCATGCGGACCTCATAACACTGTGAAACCTTCATGCGGACCTCATAACACTGACAACCTTCATGCGGACTCATAACACTTGACAACCTTCATCAGGACCTCATAACACTGTGACAACCTTCATGCGGACCTCATAACACTGTGACAACCTTCATGCGGACCTCATAACACTGTGACAACCTTCATGCGACTCATAACACTGTGACAACCTTCATGTGGACCTCATAACACTGTGACAACCTTCATGCGGACCTTAACACTTGACAACCTTCATCGGACCTCATAACACTGTGACAACCTTCATGCGGACCTCATAACACTGTGACAACCTTCAGCGGACCTCATAACACTGTGACAACCTTCATGCGGACCTCATAACACTGTGCAACCTTCATGCGGACCTATAACACTGACAACTTCATGGGACCTCATAACACTGTGACACCTTCATGGGACTCATAACACTGGACAACCTTCATGGACCTCATACACTTGACAACCTTCATGCGGACCTCATAAACTGTGACAACCTTCATGCAGGACCTCATAACACTGTGACAACCTTCATGCTGACCTCATAACACTGTGACAACCTTCATGCAGGACCTCATAACACTTGCCTCGACCCCAACCTTCATGCAGGACCTCATAACACTGTGACAACCTTCATGCTGGACCTCATAACACTGTGACAACCTTATGCGGATCATAACACTGTGACAACCTTCATGGACCTCATAACACTGTGACAACTTCATGCTGGACCTCATAACACTGTGACAACCTTCATGCTGGACCTCATAACATGTGACAACCTTCATGCTGGACTCATAACACTGGACAACCTTCATGCAGGACTCATAACACTGTGACAACCTTCATGCAGGACCTCATAACACTGTGACAACCTTCATGCTGGACCTCTAACATGACAACCTTCATGCAGGACTCATAACACTGTGACAACCTTCATGCTGACCTCATAACACTGGACAACCTTCATGCGGACATCATAACACTGTGACAACCTTCATGCAGGACCTCATAACACTGTGACAACCTTCATGCAGGACCTCATAACACTGTGACAACCTTCATGCAGGACCTCATAAACTGTGACAACCTTCATGCAGGACCTCATAACACTGTGACAACCTTCATGCGGACTCTACACTGTAAACTTCATGCGACTCATAACACTGTGACAACCTTCATGCTGACCTCATAACACTGTGACAACCTTCATGCTGGACCTCATAACACTGTGACAACCTTCATGCGGACCTCATAACACTGTGACAACCTTCATGCGGACTCATAACACTGGACAACCTTCATGCGGACTCATAACACTGTGACAACCTTCATGCAGGACTCTTTAAAACTGTGACAACCTTCAGATCCACACTGTGACAACCTTCATGAGGACCTCATAACTTGACAACCTTCATCTGGACCTCAACACTGTGACAACTTCATGCGGACTCATCAACACTGTGACAACCTTCATGCTGGACCTCATAACACTGTGACAACCTTCATGCGGACCTCATAACACTGTGACAACCTCATGCAGACCTCAACACTGTGACAACCTTCATGCGGACTCATAACACTTGACAACCTTCATGCAGGACCTCATAACACTGTACAACCTTCATGCAGGACCTCATACACTACAACTTCATGGACCTCATAACACTGTGACAACCTTCATGCTGGACCTCATAACACTGTGACAACCTTCATGCAGGACCTCATAACACTGTACAACCTTCATGCTAGGACCTTCATACATCTGTGACAACCTTCATGCTGGACCTCATAACACTGTGACAACCTTCATGCTGGACCTCATAACACTGTGACAACCTTCATGCAGGACTCATAACACTGTGACAACCTTCATGCAGGACCTCATAACACTGTGACAACCTTCATGCAGGATCTCATAACACTGTGGCAACCTTCATCTGGACCTCATAACACTGTGACAACCTTCATGCAGGACCTCATAACACTGTGACAACCTTCATGCAGGACCTCATAACACTGTGACAACCTTCATGCAGGACCTCATAACACTGTGACAACCTTCATGCAGGACCTCATAACACTGTGACAACCTTCATGCTGGACATCATAACACTGTGACAACCTTCATGCAGGACCTCATAACACTGTGACAACCTTCATGTGACCTACTGTGACAACCTTCATGCAGGACCTCATAACACTGTGACAACCTTCATGTTGGACCTCATAACACTGTGCCAACCTTCATGCAGGACGTCATAACACTGTGACAACCTTCATACAGGACCTCATAACACTGTGACAACCTTCATGCAGGACCTCATAACACTGTGACAACTTTCAAGCTGGACCTCATAACTGTGACAACCTTCATGCAGGACCTCATAACACTGTGACAACCTTCATACAGGACCTCATAACACTGTGACAACCTTCATGCAGGACCTCATAACACTGTGACAACTTTCAAGCTGGACCTCATAACACTGTGACAACCTTCATGCAGGACCTCATAACACAGTGACAACCTTTATGCAGGACCTCATAACACTGACAACCTTCATGCAGGACCTCATAACACTGACAACCTTCTTGCAGGACCTCATAACACTGTGACAAACTTCATGTAGGACCTCATAACACTGTGACAACCTTCATGCAGGACCTCATAAAACTGTGGTAACCTTCATGCAGGACCTCATAACACTGTGACAATCTTCATGCAGGATCTCATAACATTGTGTCAACCTTCATGCTGGACCTCATAACACTGTGACAACCTTCATGCTGGACCTCATAACACTGTGACAACCTTCATGCAGGCCCTCATAACACTGTGGTAACCTTCATGCAGGACCTCATAACACTGTGACAACCTTCATGCAGGATCTCATAACATTGTGGCAACCTTCATGCTGGACCTCATAACACTGTGACAACCTTCATGCAAGACCTCATAACACTGTGGTAACCTTCATGCAGGCCCTCATAACACTGTGGTAACCTTCATGCAGCACCTCATAACACTGTGACAACCTTCATGCAGGACATCATAACACTGACAACCTTCATGCAGCACCTCATAACACTGTGGTAACCTTCATGCTGGACCTCATAACACTGTGGCAACCTTCATGCTGGACCTCAAACACTGTGGCAACCTTCATGCTGGATACATTACACACACAACCCGCACATATAAAAGAGAGGAGCTTACGACGACGTTTCGGCCCGACTTGGACCATTTACAAAGTCACACTAACACACAGAGACAGAGGAAGGGTATTTATAGGCAGGCAGACAGGGAGGGTACAAGAGAGTGGGAAATGTAGGAGTAGTGGTAGTAGTGGTAGTAGTAAGGTAGTAGTAAAGGTAGTAGAGTAGACAGTCATATGGGAAGGAGCACTGCTATGAGGCTAGCGACCCGCAAGGGGGGTACGAGAGGGAAGAAAATAAGGTAAATATTATTCTCAAACCTTTGGTGTCGCTATGGGCTCTCCTCTATCTCCTGTTCTTGCTAATCTTTATATGGAATACTTCGAGACTGTTCTTCTTCCCACTATTGATGTACGTCCTTCACTCTGGCTCCGCTATGTAGATGACATCTTTGCTCTTTGGCCTCATGACTTAAGTCTCTTCCAACCTTTTCTTGATGCTCTTAATAATCTTGCCCCTTCCATTAAGTTTAAAGCTGATTGGGAATCTAATTCTTTGCTTCCTTTCCTTGATGTTCATGTCCACCGTTCAGTTACAGGTTTTGCCTTCTCCGTGTACCGCAAGCCTATGCACAGTGGCATGTACATTCATTACTTCTCTTATCATGCCTCCTCTGTCAAGAAGAGTGTTCTTATCTCCCTCTTTCTCCGTGCTCTCCGCATCTGTGATCCTCAGTTTCTTGAAGCAGAAATTTCCACTCTTCATAATTCTTTTTCCCGCCTGGGCTACCCTTCCCATTTCATAGACTCTGCTTTCTCTCGTGCTAAACGGACTTTCTTCTCTCCTAAACCCTCTACTCCTGAGAACTCTCCAGTCCTCTGCCTTCCCTACATCTCTGGTCTCTCTAATCTCAGCAACTCTCTCCGTTCCTTAGACATCAAACTTACCTTTCGCCAAACTAACACTCTTCGCACTAATCTAGTTCATACCTCCCCTACCTCCACAGATTCTCCTGGTGTCTACTCTATTTCTTGCTCCTCCTGTCCTCTTCAGTACTTCGGAGAAACTGGCCGATCTCTTTCTGACAGACTCAGGGAGCACAAAAATAGTGTTAGGCTTGCCGACACTAATAATGCTCTTTTCTGTCATGTCAGAGATCACAGTCATCCCATTGATTGGTCTTCTGCTAAAACTGTCTACCCTACGTCTAACTTTCATAGTCGCCGCCTGGTTGAATCCTCCCTTATACACAACTTTCCTATAACACTGTACAACCTTCATCAGGACTCATAACACTGTGACAACCTTCATGCGGACCTCATAACACTGTACAACCTCATGCTGGACTCATAACACTGTGAAACCTTCATGCTAGACCTTGTGACCTCTGGACAATGATCATAACCTAACCTACTACACTAATCATGGCTATACATACAATATGCAGACTCATAACACTTGAAACCTTATGTGGACTCATAACACTGGAACCTTCATGCACTGTGAACTCATCAAACACTTGACACTTCATGCGGCTAATGTGACAACTTCTGGACCTCACCTGAACAACCTTCTGCAGGACTCAAACCTGTACCTCATACTACTGTAAACCTTATGGACTCATACACTGTCACTACGGACCTCATACTTGAACCTTCTCGTATAACCTTGACTCGACTCTAACACTGTGACAACCTTATGCTGGACTCATAACATGTGACACCTTATGCGACTCATAACACTGTGACAACCTTAGGACTCATACACTGTGACAACCTTCATGGGACCTCAACGTACAACTTCATGCGGACATCTAACACTTGACACCTTCATCGACCTCATCTGTACCTCATGGACCTCATAACCTGACAACCTTCTCGACTCATAACATTACAACTTCATGCGGACTCATAACACTTGACAACCTTTGCGGACTCATAACTGAAACTTCATGGGCCTATAACACTGTGACAACCTCATGATCTACAGTACACTTACAAACTTGCAATCATGCGGACTATAACACTGTGACAACCTTCATCACCTAACACTGTGACAACCTTCATGGACCTCATAATGTAAACCTTCATGCGGACCTATCACTTGAACTCATGGGACCTCATAACATGCACTCTGGACCTCATAACACTTGACAATCATGCTCATAACACTGTAAATCATCGACTCTAACATGTGACAACCTTCATGCGACTCTCACTGTGACAACCTCATGCGGACATAACACTGTGAACTTCATGCGGACTCATAACACTGTGACAACCTTCATGGACTCAACACTTGAACTTCATGACTTACATGCAACTTATGCGACCTTAACACTGTACAACTTCATGCAGGACCTCAACACTTGCCTTATGCGGACCTCTCACTTGACACCATGGACCTCATAACACTGTGACAACCTTCATGGACTCATAACACTGTGACAACCATCGGACTCATAACACTTCACCTCATGACTATAACACTGCAACCTTCTGCGGACAACACTCACTTCATGACTATACACTTACAACTCATGCGCCTGCCTGCATCAACTGCTGGACTCTACACTGTTCATCGTCCTCTTCTGTAGACCTTCGCGCTCACTGCAATGCACCTCATACACTGTGACAACCTTCATGCAACATAACACTGTGACAACCTTCATGCGGATTCAACCTCTGTCCACCTATGTGACATCATAACACTGGACACTTCATGCACCTCTAACACTGTGACAACCTTCATGGACTCATAACTGTGACAACCTCATGCGGACTCATACACTGTGACACCTTCATGCGACTCATAAATGAAACCTTCATGAGACTCATACACTGTACAACCTTCATGCTGGACTCATACCTGACAACCTTCATGCGGACTCATAACACTTGACAACCTTCATGCGGACCTCATAACACTGTGACAACTTCATGGACCTCATAACACTGTGACTCATACTTCATACTTCATGGACTCTAACACTGTACAACCATGCGACTCATAACACTGTGACAACCTTCTGCGGACCTCATAAACTGTGACAACCTTCATGCGGACCTTAACATGTGACAACCTTCATGCAGGACTATAACACTGTGAAACCTTCATGGACCTCATAACACTGTGACAACCTTCTGCGGACCTCATAAACTGTAACTTCGGACTCATAACATTACAACCTTCATCGGACCTCATAACATGACAACCATGGCCTCTAACTGACAACTTCATGCGGACTCTAAATGTGACAACCTTCATGGACCTCATAAGACAACCTCATGGGACCTCATACACTGTAACCTCAGTGACTCATTGGCAACCTTCATGCGGCCTCTCACTGTGACAACCTTATGGACTCATAACATGACACTCTGCACTCATACACTACAACCTATGAGGACTATCTGGACAACTTCATGCAGGACCTCATAACACTGTGACAACCTTCATGCAGGACCTCATAACACTGTGACAACCTTCATGCAGGACCTCATAACACTGTGACAACCTTCATGCTGGACCTCATAACACTGTGACAACCTTCATGCAGGACCTCATACATTGACAACTTATGCGGACTTAACCTGTACACTCTGCGGACCTCATAACACTGTGACAACCTTCATCTGGACCTCATAACACTGTGACAACCTTCATGCTGGACTCATAACACTGTGACAACCTTCATGCTGGACTCATAACACTGTGACAACCTTCATGCAGGACCTCATAACACTGTGACAACCTTCATGCTGGACATCATAACACTGTGACAACCTTCATGCAGGACCTCATAACACTGTGACAACCTTCATGCAGACCTCATAACACTGTGACAACCTTCATGCTGGACCTCATAACACTGTGACAACCTTCATGCTGGACCTCATAACACTGTGACAACCTTCATGCTGGACCTCATAACACTGTGACAACCTTCATGCTGGACATTATAACACTATGACAACCTTCATGCAGGACTTCATAACACTGTGACAACCTTCATGCTGGACATCATAACACTGTGACAACCTTCATGCAGACCTCATAACACTTGACAACCTTCATGCAGGACCTCATAACACTGTGACAACCTTCATGCTGGACCTCATAACACTGTGACAACCTTCATGCAGGACCTCATAACACTGTGACAACCTTCATGCTGGACCTCATAACACTGTGACAACCTTCATGCAGGACCTCATAACACTGTGACAACCTTCATGCTGGACCTCATAACACTGTGACAACCTTCATGCTGGACCTCATAACACTGTGACAACCTTCATGCAGGACCTCATAACACTGACAACCTTCATGCTGGACCTCATAACACTGTGACAACCTTCATGCTGGACCTCATAACACTGTGACAACCTTCATGCAGGACCTCATAACACTGTGACAACCTTCATGCTTGGACCTCATAACACTGTGACAACCTTCATGCAGGACATCATAACACTGTGACAACCTTCATGCAGGACCTCATAACACTGTGACAACCTTCATGCAGGACCTCATAACACTGTGACAACTTCATGCAGGACCTCATAACACTGTGACAACCTTCATGCAGGACCTCATAACACTGTGACAACCTTCATGCAGGACCTCATAACACTGTGTTGATCATTGTGGTTATGTTGCACCACTGCACTGTCTTCTGTTGTTCATTGTGGTTATGTTGCACCACCTGCACAGATTTGTGTTGTTCTTTGTGGGAATGTTGCACCACCTGCACAGTATTGTGTTGATCATTGTGGTTATGTTGCACCACCTGCACAGATTTGTGTTGTTCATTGTGGGTATGTTGCACCACCTGCACAGTCTTGTGTTGATCATTGAGGGAATGTTGCACCACCTGCACAGTCTTGTGCTGTTCATTGCTGGAATGTTGCACCACCTGCACAGTCTTGTGTTGATCATTGTGGGAATGTTGCACCACCTGCACAGTCTTGTGTTGTTCATTGTGGGAATGTTGCACAACTTGCACAGTCTTGTGTTGATCATTGTGGGAATGTTGCACCACCTGCACAGTATTGTGTTGATCATTGTTGTTATGTTGCACCACCTGCACAGATTTGTGTTGTTCTTTGTGGAAATGTTGCACCACCTGCACAGTCTTGTGTTGTTCATTGTGGGAATGTTGCACCACCTGCACAGTCTTGTGTTGATCATTGTGGGAATGTTGCACCACCTGCACAGTATTGTGTTGATCATTGTTGTTATGTTGCACCACCTGCACAGATTTGTGTTGTTCTTTGTGGAAATGTTGCACCACCTGCACAGTCTTGTGTTGATCAGAGTGGGAATGTTGCACCACCTGCACAGTATTGTGTTGATCATTGTGGGAATGTTGCACCACCTGTACAGTCTTGTGCTGATCATTTTTTTTAATGTTGCACCACCTGCACAGTCTTATGTTGTTCATTGTGGGAATGTTGCACAACCTGCACAGTCTTGTGTTGTTTATTGTGGGAATGTTGCACCACCTGCACAGTCTTGTGTTGATCATTGTGGGAATGTTGCACCACCTGCACAGTCTTGTGTTGATCATTGTGGTTATGTTGCACCACCTGCACAGTCTTGTGTTGTTCATTGTGGTAATGTTGCACCACCTGCACATCTTGTTGTTCTGTGGGAATTTCCCCTGCAGTCTTGGGTTGATCATTGTGGGAATGTTGCACCACCTGCATAGTCTTGTGTTGATCATTGTGGTTATGTTGCACCACCTGCACTGTCTTGTGTTGTTCATTGTGGTTATGTTGCACCACCTGCACAGATTTGTGTTGTTCTTTGTGGGAATGTTGCACCACCTGCACAGTATTGTGTTGATCATTGTGGAATGTTGCACCACCTGCACAGATTTGTGTTGTTCATTGTGGGTATGTTGCACCACCTGCACAGTCTTGTGTTGATCATTGTGGGAATGTTGCACCACCTGCACAGTCTTGTGTTGTTCATTGTGGGAATGTTGCACCACCTGCACAGTCTTGTGTTGATCATTGTGGGAATGTTGCACCACCTGCACAGTCTTGTGTTGATCATTGTGGGAATGTTGCACCACCTGCACAGTCTTGTGTTGATCATTGTGGGAATGTTGCACCACCTGCACAGTCTTGTGCTGATCATTTTTGTTAATGTTGCACCACCTGCACAGTCTTGTGTTGTTCATTGTGGGAATGTTGCACCACCTGCACAGTCTTGTGTTGTTCATTGTGGGAATGTTGCACCACTTTGCACAGTCTTGTGTTGATCATTGTGGGAATGTTGCACCACCTGCACAGTATTGTGTTGATCATTGTTGTTATGTTGCACCACCTGCACAGATTTTTGTTGTTCTTTGTGGAAATGTTGCACCACCTGCACAGTCTTGTGTTGATCATTGTGGGAATGTTGCACCACCTGCACAGTATTGTGTTGATCATTGTTGTTATGTTGCACCACCTGCACAGATTTGTGTTGTTCTTTGTGGAAATGTTGCACCACCTGCATAGTCTTGTGTTGTTCATTTTGGAAATATTGCACCACCTGCACAGATTTGTGTTGATCATTGTGGGAATGTTGCACCACCTGCATAGTCTTGTGTTGTTCATTGTGGGAATGTTGCACCACCTGCATAGTCTTGTGTTATTCATTGTGGGAATGTTGCACCACCTGCACAGTCTTGTGTTGATCATTGTGGGAATGTTGCACCACCTGCACAGTCTTGTGTTGATCATTGTCGGAATGTTGCACCACCTGCACAGTCTTGTGTTGATCATTTTGTTAATGTTGCACCACCTGCACAGTCTTGTGGTGTTCATTATGGTAATGTTGCACCACCTGCACAGTCTTGTGGTGTGTTCATTGTGGTAATGTTGCACCACCTGCACAGTCTTGTGGTGGGTTCATTGTGGTAATGTTGCACCACCTGCACAGTCTTGTGGTGTGTTCATTGTGGTAATGTTGCACCACCTGCACAGTCTTTTGGTGTTCATTATGGTAATGTTGCACCACCTGCACAGTCTTGTGGTGTGTTCATTATGGTAATGTTGCACCACCTGCACAGTCTTGTGTTGTTCATTGTGGTAATGTTGCACCACCTGCACAGTCTTGTGTTGTTCATTGTGGTAATGTTGCACCACCTGCACAGTCTTGTGGTGTTCATTGTGGTAATGTTGCACCACCTGCACAGTCTTGTGGTGTTCATTGTGGTAATGTTGCACCACCTGCACAGTCTTGTGGTGTGTTCATTGTGGTTATGTTGCACCACCTGCACAGTCTTGTGGTGTTCATTGTGGTAATGTTGCACCACCTGCACAGTCTTGTGGTGTTCATTGTGGTAATGTTGCACCACCTGAAAGTCTTGTGTGTTCATTGTGGTAATGTTGCACCACCTGCACAGTCTTGTGGTGTTCATTGTGGTAATGTTGCACCACCTGCACAGTCTTGTGGTGTTCATTGTGGTAATGTTGCACCACCTGCACAGTCTTGTGGTGTTCATTGTGGTAATGTTGCACCACCTGCACAGTCTTGTGGTGTTCATTGTGGCAATGTTGCACCACCTGCACAGTGCCTCTAGGATCTTCCAGTTGTAAATTATGAAGTAAAAATCACTTATGTTATACCCATGTAAGATCACTTTTATTATACCCATTTAAGATCACTTATATTATACTCCTGTAAGATCACTTATGTTATACCCATGTAAGATCACTTATATTATACCCATGTAAGATCACATATATTATAACCATGTAAGATCACTTATATTATACCCATGTAAGATCACTTATATTATACCCCTGTAAGATCAATTATATTATAACCATGTAAAATCACTTGTATTATACCCATGTAAGATCCCTTATGTTATACCCATTTAAGATCACTTATATTATACCCATGTAAGATCACTTATGTTATACCCATGTAAGATCACTTATATTATACCCATGTAAGATCACATATATTATAACCATGTAAGATCACTTATATTATACCCATGTAAGATCACTTATATTATACCCATGTAAGATCAATTATATTATACCCATGTAAGATCACTTATATTATACCCATGTAAGATCACTTATATTATACCAATGTAAGATCACATATATTATAACCATGTAAGATCACTTATATTATACCCATGTAAGATCACTTATATTATACCCATGTAAGATCAATTATATTATACCCATGTAAGATCACTTATATTATACCCATGTAAGATCACTTATATTATACCATGTAAGATCACATATATTATAACCATGTAAGATCACTTATATTATACCCATGTAAGATCACTTATATTATACCCATGTAAGATCAATTATATTATACCCATGTAAGATCACTTATATTATATCCATGTAAGATCACTTATATTATACCCATGTACGATCACTTATATTATACCCATGTAAGATCACTTATATTTATGTAAACAATTATTATATTGTATATACAGTGTAACATTGTTCACTACCACTTGGTGTAATATACAGTGTAGTGGTGAGTCAGTAAGAGTGAGGTGTTTATCAATGTTTTATCCTGGTACAGGAGTTACCTGGTGGAGTTCACTGGTTGTCTTACTG
This sequence comes from Cherax destructor, assembly GCA_009830355.1. Taxonomy (NCBI): domain Eukaryota; kingdom Metazoa; phylum Arthropoda; class Malacostraca; order Decapoda; family Parastacidae; genus Cherax; species Cherax destructor. The sequence goes on from WNWK01032187.1 coordinate 21,445, forward strand.
GTGGAAGACTCAGACTGCTGCAACAGTGTCACCAGCTGAGAGCTCCACCTGGCTGTGGTGAGTGACCACCATGCTGGCTGTCTCCTGCCACAACTACACCACACTGTCACCTCCACACTACACCAACTTGAGTGGCTCAGTATGTGTTACACTGTGTACTGTGTCTTACTGTGTGTGATGGTGCTAGTTGTGTACTGTGTCTTACTGTGTGTGATGGTGCTAGTTGTGTTCTGTCTTACTGTGTTTGATGGTGCTAGTTGTGTTCTGTGTCTTACTGTGTGTGATGGTGCTAGCTGTGTTGTATCTTACTGTGTGTGATGGTGCTAGTTATGTACTGTGTTATTGCGACCCCAGAATGGGCCTCAATGTATATACATGTTTATATGAATTTTGATGTATATTTCCCTTTTCATATAATTTTATATTGCTGATATTATCGATAATAGCAAAATCGTTAATATCTTGCTTTATATTATTATTTGACTTATTTGAATTAGCTATTTTAGTAGGTAGGATGTAACATTAAATATTGTGCTCAAGTGTGTAGTAGCTGCCCTGGTGTTGGCAAACTACCTCTTATGACATTTCGCTTGTTATACTGCCGGCGTCTAGTTGCTGGTAGTCAGTCGGTGGCCTGACCACAC